>PVKV010019108.1:0-43035 GCA_004027835.1 Alouatta palliata
CCACATGCCCACGCCATACACCTGGACCACAGTGCCTCACCTCATGCCCACCTCTCACCACATGCCCATGCCACACACCTGGACCACAGGTGCCTCACCCCACCCCCACCTCTCACCACATGCCCACACCACACACCTGGACCACAGGCGCCTCACATCTGGAGGTGGGCTTGGAGGCAGACCTTAGAAAGCCAAGTGTGGTCGAGGGTCCTGTCTCCATCTAGCCCCCAGTGGGGTATCTGGCTAAGGCCCTGGGAGCCCAGGTTGGTGCCCTGCCTTTGCAACCTGGTTCTGATACTTACTAAACTCTGGAGCTTTGGAAGAGTTAGGGCCTCTGTTTCTTGGTTTCGCCATCTGAAAATGGAAATTATAGTCATGCCTACCTCATAGGGTTATTGGGAGGGTAAATGAGAGACTGCACTTAAAGTGCTTAGCTTAGTATCTGATACATGGTAAGGGGTTGATGTTTGCTGTCACTATCATCGTTGCCAGATCAGGGGCTACCTGATTTATTTCTAAAGACTTCTACGGAAGGAAATTTCACAGTTCCCATTAGCACTCTGATCCCAGAATCTTATCAACTGTACAGGGAAGTTCTTTCCTGTGTCTAACTTAACTATAGCATAAGTCTAATTTTTCTTCTGAAAATGGAAAACAACTAGTTTTTATTATCCTGAAAGTAGTACCTTATCCCCTTGAAGGATATGTTCCCTTAAACCTGACACCCAGGGTCTCAGCTTTCTCTCCTCCAAGGTTTCTCATAGGCTTTAACACACAACCCAGCACAGAGCTTTGTACACAGTAGGTGTTCAACCAATGTTTGTTAGAAGAACAGATGACTAGAAAAGCCCTACTGTGTTCTGGCACCGGGACACCTGGGGTCTTTTCTTGGTTGTCCTCATGATCTGATCTCTCATCTTCCTTCCTTGAGGGGCTTACTTCTCCCCATTTGTGAAAGGGGCCAGTGCATGCTTGCCTGGGATGCTGTGGGCCTAGGATGGTACCAGGGCCTATGAGGGTTTGGAGTATCCCAAAGAGAGGACTCCAAGAAATCTCCTGGTGGGTTTGCTCTGCAGTACATCAATGCCATCGCCAACTTGAGGCACGTCAGGGTCACCAAGGAGGGAATTGCCAAGTTTGACCTGGAGCTGGATCTCAAGGATTCTCAGAGCAAGATTTACCTGTACAAGGTGAGACTGGAGGGGCTGTGGGTTGGGGGATCTGGCAGGGCTGCTGCAGGTCTAGTGAGGTGGGAATGATGGGTACCCTGGATTTCCCCATGGGAACAACCGGAGCACACAAGTTGTGAGCCCCTCAGCCCATGGAGTTCCTGGTTGGAGTTGGGCCAAACCCTGGTGTAGACTGTCCATCCACAGGGACTTCATATCTCACACTGAGCAACCAGGCTCTCCAGCTGGGCCTGGGACTCTCTGTACATTGTGGCTAACGCCAGAGCACAGGGGTGAAAAGAGGGTTCTGAGAAAGTGCACCCCTTTCCATGTGAGCTTTCTTTCCGGAGACTTAATACATCCCCACCTGGGCTCTAGGAGTAATTACCTGCCAACCAGATGGGGGCAGAGGCAGGTGGGGAGCAGTTGGTAGTTCTGTAGCCAAACTCATCCAGCTCCATCACTTACAAGCTGTGCGACTTCAGACAAGATACTTGTCTCCCCCGTGCCTCTGTTTCCTCACCTGGGAACTAGGGGTCACAGAGGACCTGCCTCATGGTGTACTGCAGTGCTAAATGACATCATGTGTGACTTGCCCCTCCCCCCACCTCTGTGGTCATTCCAGCTTCTCTTCCCCTTGTCCCTTTGTTCCTGCCCCACTGGCCTTGTCCCTGTTCCTTTGCCCCAGCTATTCCCTCTGCTTAGCATGCTCATCCCCGATATCGATAGGACTAATTTCTTCATGGCAGAGAGACTTCCCTTGGCCACTCCGTATGATTCCACTATGTCCCTCCAGCCCATCCTGACACTCCAGAACCCTGGACTCATATCTACCTTTTTGTTCCCTAGGTCTGTTTCTTTCTAACATGAAATATTTACTGACTTATGACATTTATTATTTATATTATTCCCCATAGGAGTTCAGCTAGTTAGAGCAGGAATCTCTGTGGGTTTCATGTTTGTTTTTGTTTTGAGACAGTCTTGCTCTGTCAACAGGCTGGAGTGCAGTGGGGCAATCTCGGCTCACTGCAACCTCCGCTTTCCGGGTTCAAGCAATTCTCCTGCCTCAGCCTCCCGAGTAGCTGGGACTACAGGTGCATGCCACCATGCTCAGCTAATTTTTGCATTTTCAGTAGAGATGGAGTTTCACTATGTTGGCCAGGATGGTCTCGATTTCTTGACCTTGTGATCTGCCCATCTTTGTTTTATTCATTGATGTGTCCTAAGCACCTAAAACAGTGCCTGGCACACCGTGGGCCCCTCATAAGTATTAGCCGTTGTTAATATTCAGCAAGTAGCAAAGCTATCTAGTTACAGTAGGTATACATATAGATTACTGGGCTTTGTAGAGCCTTACAGACATCTGATGGTATTCTCTGAAAGTTCCTGTTGGTGAGTAAGTTGAGCTGGGGCGCCTGGGCCATTGCTGTTGTGTCCTGCCTCTCTGGTATCCTCGCAGGGCCGCTGGGCGGTGACTACTCACAGCCTGAGCTGGAATGTCAGTAACTTCAGGTGCCTCTTTCACAGCACGTGCAGAGTTTTCGCTCCATGGACATTCCTAGAGCATGTATTCCCATCCAGTTCTCAATCTCTGTTCCCATGTCCTCCAGGCCCTGCTGTCTGCCCCACCCCAGCTCCTCTATGACTTCAGGAATCTTTTGTCTGGTGACTGGGCCAGGGGAAGAAAACTGCCGGTTATAATCAGAATGAGAGTGGGGCAGGAAGCACTGGGGACCCACTGAGGACCTTCTTCCTTTTCTGGCCTTAGGACGGTGAGATGATCCCCTATGGCTTCAACAACCAGACCAAGCACAGTCTGTGCCGGCTGGGGAAGCGCTACCAATTCCAGATCCGGGACCTGCAGCCCGAGGACTCTGGGATCTACCAGGTGAAGGTGGAGGATGCTGTGGTCTTCTCCACAGAGCTGGAGGCCAGTGGTGAGTGGTCTACACTGCTGAAGTTGGAGTTGGGGAGATCTGTTAGAAGTGGAGCCCATGTTGGTGCAATGTGTGTCGGGGGGGTAAATGTGACGTGGCCCCCACTGCAAAGTGGCATGCATACCCAGATGGCTGAATTATGATGCTGTTTTCCAAAAGCCTCGATGGACGTTATCTCTTCTCCTGGTGCTGAGTTGGGCTCTACTGAATCACTGTCATAGAGAACATACCTGTCATGCCTCTGCTCAGACCTTCTGCAGCCACCAAGTATTTTCAGTTTAGATCCAGATGAATTGCAGAGGCTCTAGAATGCCTTTCTGTTGCGTGTCTCATCTCCCACAATACCCCACAAGAATCTCTGCTTAGGCGTCCTCGTACTCCATACAGACCTTTCCTTTCCTGCTTCCTGTATTCCTTCCCCTTCTGGGAACTGCCACCCCTCCCTCATCAAACTCAGTCCCATCCCCACGAGCACCTGTGTCCACATCACTCTCAGAGCACCTGCCAGCTCAAGGGGGTTCTTGGAAAGACAAGGAGAGCCCAGAGGAAGCGAGCTTTGGGCAGATATGTTAATAAGAACCCGGCTGAATTGAGGTTGGGGGAGAGAGAAAGGGCTGTTGTGTCCCAGCAGCGGGGAGGTGCCCAGAGGGGACTTTGGAAAGCCTGACAACAGTGCAGGTTGGGAAAAGGAGTATAAGCTTGGGTGTCAGCCAGACCTGGGTGTGAATCTTGGTTTCCCTTAGCTGCGTGAGACTAGGGCAAGTTATTTAACTTTTTAAGCCTCAGCTTCCTCACCTGCAAAAATAAATTAATACTACTCACCTTGGAGATGGTCACAAGGATTAATAACATCATGTACTGGCTCTTAGCACAGTGGTCTCCTTCATGCACCCACCTTGTCCCCACGTGTAACTTTTGGGTTTAGAAGTATAGAATCCCAGAGCTGAAAACAGCCCCATTGCTCATAATGATAACCCCTCACTTTATGTGGGGGGAATTGATACCTGAGGTATGGAGGTGACCTGTCCAAGGTAGCACAGGGAGTTTGTGGCTGAGCTGGTCGAAGCCTGGATTTCTGAACTGCCAGCCTTGCTGCCTCAGGTCACACTGTGTCATAGCATCAAGCTGACACCCGCATTCCTGCTTCCCCGGCAGCCATACCCCCCAGAGTGGTGGTCCCGCTGACCGAGACCCGCTGTGAGGAGCAGGGTGATGCAGTCTTCGAGTGCACCCTCTCCAGACCCTGCCCCAGTGCAGCCTGGCATTTCCAGCACCGGCTACTCCACCCCAGTGACAAATATGAAGTGTTTGTGTCCCCCGACGGGCTGACCCACAGGCTGGTGGTGAGAGGGGCCCGTTTCTCAGACATGGGCCCCTACTCGCTGGGCACTGGGCTCCACACATCCAGCGCCTGGCTGGTGGTTGAAGGTGAGTGCTTAACATCTCCAGGGAAGACCTTGGGGCTGGGCAGGCATGAGGAAGTCGAGGCAGCGGGATTTCCTTCGGTCAGCCATTTGCTCTGGAACAATTCCCTTGCTCAGAGAGAATAAGGAAGGCTCCTTAGATTATTCTCCACCCACTGCAGTGCAGACCTTCATGACCACCCACCCCCTTCTCAGCTGTGCCTGCTCCACTGGGTCTCTTGGAATTACTCGGGGGCACAGAGGGCCCTAGGGTTCTAGGCAGCCTGGGGACAGTGGCCTAGGTTCGGTGTGGATGAGAACCCCCTGCGCCAGACCAGAGAGCACTGTGAAACCTCCCTGGGGATTGAAATTTGGGTTCAAGATGTTCCCAGAAAAGTGTAAATTGGATGTAAGTAAGGCGGGTGGTAGAGCAAGCAGATATTGTAAACCCATGCACCTGCTGCGGCTTTTGATCACAAATGACTGCTGGCTTGTGCATTTTCTCCAGAATCCTCATGAACCCTGTAGCAGGTGGCCTGTGGGTACAGGAAGCGGGGAAGTGGTGACTGGATTCACCCATCCATCCCTGGAACAGCCTGGCTGCCTCCCCAGGTGGTCAGCTTGCTTCTCTACTGGGGAAGCCCTGGTCAGGTGAGCAGCCTGGCTCAGGCAGGTGCTTTGGCCAGATTTAACTGGAGTTTTGGTATTTTCTCTTGTCTCTCTATGTGGGCACTGACCTTCCACGTGAATAACCCCTCACTAAAGCTGGGAAAGATAAAGACCTTCAGTCCACAAGTGCTGACCACAAACGGCAGAAGCAAGGAGCCCAGGCCTCAGGAGCAGAAGACACTGGGAGCACCAGCAGCCAGGGAGAGAAATCCAGAGAGCGGGGCCCCAGGGGGAGCTCCCTTGATGGGGATGGGCTGGCTTCTGGGCTCCAGCACATAGCCAGCCCAGACAGGGACAGCCTTGGCAGGCATGGTTACTCCTTGATGGGGGACAAAGGGGCAGCCGACTCATCCTGGGGCCCTGGACAGGAGGGCGAGGGCTTTCTAGAAGCAGAGACAAGCAGAGTCATGCTTCCTGGGGAAAATCAGCCCTGCAGAGAGGGAGGCTGGGCCGGAAGCCTTGCGGGGGGGCTCCATCTACAGGGAGAGAGCTCAGAATCAGGGTTGGGCCTTCCAGAAAAACGACCGCAAGATGGGGGCAGAGACAGCAATGGTGATGGATGCTGGAGGACAGCAGGAGGCTGGGAGGCTGGGTCCAGTCCGCTTCAGGCTGGAGGACTGGGGTGCAGCAGGGAAGGAAAGGAGCACAGAGGGCTCAGTGGAGGGGACAGTGGAGGACAACTGGACAGGCACGCCCAGGAGCAACTGTGGGATGCTCGACTGGGACCTGGGAGAGGAAAGAGGGACCTGCAGGGACGCCAGTCTGATCCTGTAGTGTCCTGGCCAAGAGGAAAGCAGATGGAGAAGATTTCACAAGGTGATAGCCTGGCTGAGATGGGGAGAGGGGATGCTTTGGGTAGGGAAGTGGGGAGAGGAGTGGTAGCATGGGGTAGTGGGACTGGCCTGGCAGATGCTGGAGGCAGCAATGGGAAAGGAGGTCCTGGCATCCTGGAGTTTACTGAAGGAAGAGGTTCTGGCTCCAAGGCAGGCATGGGCCGTGAATCCTGGGGTTCCCAAGTAGGTAGAGATACTGACTATGGGGATGCCAGGGGCTACTGGGGGTCAGGAGAGTTTCTAGGACAGACACCTGGAGGCAAGGACTTCCAGGAACCATCAATATCAGGTGGTAGAAAATTCTTCCTGGGAGATGGGAGTCCTGAGGCCAAAGCCGAAGACTCACTGCAGGAGACAGATGGTCTATGCCAGGGGGATTCTATAGTTGGAGGAAGTGTCTACAAAACTGGCCCTGGAGGCCCAGGAGACCCCAGGGACTGCGAAGGTGGCCTCCGGGGGCTCAGGGGAAGGGATGGCCAGGAAATAGCTTGGGCCTCGGGCGAGGTAGGAGATGAGCCCAGAAGCTTCCAGTCTTCCCAGGGCTGGACAGCAGGTCACAGAGCAGCAGGGGGTGCTGGCAGAATAGACTCTAAGGGCACAAGTCCTTCGGATGACGTGCCATCTAGCCTCGGAAAAACCGGGATCCAAGGGCAAGAGGGTATGGGTGGTGTCTGGATGGCTGGACTGACAGAGTCTGGTCAGGGGGTGGATGCCAGAAGCCATGGGCTAAGTCAGTCTCCAGGCCTGGGTGCCCGGG
Organism: Alouatta palliata; assembly: GCA_004027835.1. Taxonomy (NCBI): domain Eukaryota; kingdom Metazoa; phylum Chordata; class Mammalia; order Primates; family Atelidae; genus Alouatta; species Alouatta palliata. The sequence goes on from PVKV010019108.1 coordinate 6,769, forward strand.
GATCTGGGGGAACACTAGGAGATATGGAAGGATTCAGAGGTCCTGGGTCAATAGGGTCTGAACCAGATTTCTGGAATGGGTCAGGGAGCTCTGGAGTAAAAGGCCCCAGAGGTAAGACAGGTTATAAGGATGGCTTGGAAGGTCCTGGGAGAATGGAATCTAGGTACGAGAGTGGCTTAGGATATTCTAGGGGAATAGGTTCTGAAAGTGGGGCTGGTTATAGCTATGGCTCAGGGGTGCCAGGAGAAATGGGGTCCAGCCATGGTGCTGGTTGTAGAGTGTCCCCTGGGGCACCTGTGGGAATGGAATCTGAGGAAGGGGCTGCTTACAAGCATGGCTCTGCAGTGCCTGGGGGAGTGTGGTCTGGAAATAAAGAAGATTCTGGCCCTGCAGGAGGAGGGCCTGGGAGAGTTGCCAGTCTTAAGAATGGCTCAGGTGGTCCTGATGGAGCACCCATGGAAGGAGCCAGGAATTGGGCCTCTGCATGCCAGGGCAGCATGGGCCCTGGGGGAGGGCACCATTCAGATGGTGGCCTAGGGAGTCCTGGGATGGCGGGGTCTGTGGGTACAGGTGGTCTCAAGGCCCCTGGAGCACTGGAGACTGCTGGGACTCGAAGTGTGGAAGCAGAGCCAGGGAGCTCTGGAAAAATAAGGCCTTGGGGTCAGACTGGAAATTATGGGGGCTTCAGGGCCTCAGAGGACCTGGGGGCCTTTGGAGAAACAGGCTATGAAGACGGTTCTGGGGATCCAGGAGCCACGGAGCCAGGATTTCTGAGGGCAGGGAGCAAAGTGGGTGATGGGGATGGGACAAGATACCCTGGTGCCAGGGCCTCTGGAGATGGAACTGGTTACAGGGACGATATCAGGGACCCTGAGGCACTCACGCCTCACATCGGGGCTGCTTCTGAGATCCAGTGGGCTTATGGGGCTGGCAATGTGCGGGGTTATGAGGATGGATCAGAACATCCAGGGGCTCAGGGAACTGGGGTCAGAGCAGCATATGAAGGAGGGTCAAGAGGACTTCGGCCTAGAAGTACAGGGCCAGGGGATGAGGCAGGCTTTAGAGATGGTTCAGGGGGTGTCCAAGGAATGGGATCAGCAGATGGGCCAGTTTGTAGGAAAGGTATTAGGAGTTCTGGGGAAATGGGGTCAGCGGATAAGGAAGCTTACAGGAAAGATTTGGGGCCTTGTGAGGATATGGGTTCAGGGAGCAAGGCTGCTTATAGGGATGGTGTAGGGGGTTCTGGGGAAATGGGGTCGATGGATGAAGCAGGTTACGGGAAATATTTAGGGGCTCCTGAGGGAATGAGTTCAGGAAGCAAGGCAGATTATAGGGGTGGTTTAAAGGGTTCCAGGGAAATGGGATCAGTGGCTGAAGCAGATTATAGGAAAGGTTTGGGGGTTCCTGAGGGAATGGGTGCAAGTTATAGGGGTGGTTTAAGGAGTTCTGGGAAGATGGGGTCAGTGGATGAGTCATGTCATAGAAATGGGATTGGAGGTTATGGGGAAATGGGGTCAGGTTATAGGGAGGATTTGGGGGCTCCTGAGGGAATGAGCACAGGGAGCAAGGCAGGATACAGGGGGGGTTTAAGGGGTTCTGGGGACATGAGGTCACTTGATGAGGCAGGCTATAGGAAGGATTTGGGGGTTTCTGAGGGAGTGGGTTCAGGGAGCAAGGCAGGTTATAGGAGTGGTTTAAGGGGTTCTGGGGAAATGGGGTCAGTGGATGAGGCAGGTTATAGGAAGGATTTGGGGACTCCTGAGGGCATGGGTTCAGGGAGTAAGGCAGGTTTTAGGGATGGTTTAGGGGGTTCTGGGGAAATGGGGTCAGTGAATGAGGAAGGTTATAGGAAGGATTCGGGGGCTCCTGAGGGAATGGGTTCAGGGAGTCATACAGATTATAAGAATGGTATAGGCGGTTCTGGAAAAATCAGTTCAGGAGGTGAGGCAGGTTATAGGAAGGTTTTAGGGGCTTCTGGGAGGATTCCGTCAGGAAGTGAGGCAGGTTCTAGGGGTAGTTTGGAGGATTCTGGAGTCATTTTTTCATGGAGTGAGGCAGGTTCGAGGCAAGGCTTTGGGGGTACTGATGGCCTGGCATCAGGGGGTGAGGTCAATTACAGGGGAGGCTCAGGAGGATCTGGGGAAATGGGGCCAGGGGGTGAGATGGGTTGTGGAGATGGTTCAGGGAGGCTTGGAGTACCAGGCTCACCAGCAGGAACAGGACATGAGGCTAGACCCAGAGGTCACAAAGCCATTGGGCACAGGTCAGGATATTGGGTAACATCAGAGGGTGGCACAAGCTCCAAGGATGGTCCAGAGACAGCCAGAGAAACAGGGCTTGTGGATGGGGCAGGACCTGGGGTGAAATCTATGGCTGTAATAGTGGGCGCTGCAAGTAGCACAGCACACAGAGACAGAGGCCCAGGAGTGCTGGGGTCTCAGCGATGGCCACAGACTCTTTCAGATGGGCGAGGCTCCACCAATGGTCTTGGAGGCTATAGAACCTCAAGGATCCCTGAGGCTGAGGAGGCTGCTGGTGCCAAGGGAAAATCAGATGTCAAAGAGTGGCAAGATAGTTCTGGGACTCCAGCGTCTTCTAGGGACAGAGGGGCTCCCAGGGTGAGGGATACATCTCTAGACCAAGCAGGGATTATGGGGGCTTCTGGGTTTCCTGATGGCAACGGGGCAGTGGAAGGTGAGACCTGGACAGGAATGGCTGCTGTGGGGTCTGGATATGAACAGGACATCTGGAAAGCAGGCCCAGGAATGACAGACAGGGGTAGAGTTGCTGGCCGGGGGGAATCAGCATCTCAGGGACATGGGGACTCACTTTTGGGAGGCAGAAGGATGGGAGCAGGCTCAGGGAGCTCAGCGGAGACAGGACAGGATCTGGACAGCAGCTCTATGCCTGGGGGAAGGGGCAAGACAACATCAGGGCCTGCTGATGGCCAAGGCATGAGCAAAGCTTGGGCTCCCGAATGGGAAGACCAGGGGTTTGGCCGAGGCAGCACAGGTACTGGGAAGCAGCCCATAGGCTCCAGGGCTTCCGGTTCTCTGCAGGAGAAAGACGCTGCTTTTGGTAGGACCCAGGAAGGGCCAGGGGGCTTTAAGGGCAGGGAAGGTGCACCAGGCCAAGAGGTGGCTGGTGGATGCCGAAGCCTATGGTCTCCGGATAGCAAAGGTTCAAGTCCTGGAAGGGGCAGGTCTGGTGGCACAGAGGACTCAGGTATCCTGGGCAAAGGAAATTCTACTGAGTGGGGGAATGCGTTCACCCCAAAACCTGGGGAGTCAGGTCCTCAGGGAGCCTGGCATGGCTTAGATGGTCCCTTCGGTAGAAAAGCCTCTGGAGATGGGTCCGGAGGGACCCAGGGCCTGAGCTCTCAGCTAGGCAAGGGACAGAGAGGAGGAAAGAGGGGGCCCTTGGGGTCCCTGAAGGCTGAGAATGGTGAGGCCCAGGGTCCTGGGGCCCTAAAGGAGGATGAGGGGCAGGGAGCAGAAGAGGCTGGGAGGTCAGGCAGGAGGCCCGGCTCACTCAGGGCCAGGTCTCAGGCACAGTCAGGGGCTGAGGTTGGAGGAGCAAAGACAAGAGGAGCAGATAGGGCCGGAAGCAGGGGGCAGCCACCAGCTGAGGAGAACTGGGGCTGCCAAGAGGAGATGCTGAATGAATATCAGAGCTGGGAGCCCCCCGGTCACCTTGGTAGCAAGAGAGGTGGCAAAGACGGCAGGTTGGACGTCTGTGGAGAGAGGAGAGATGCCACCCAGAGTTCCACATCCAGATACAAGCCAGGCACTGGCAGGTTCTCCAAGGAGGCCCGAGGTAGGTGTTTCCGCTGAGCTGGCTCCAGTGGGCTAGAGACAGGGGGGAGCCCCCTGACCACTAGGATGCTTGGGTCTGTCCCAATTCTGCCTCTGGCCCCAGGAGTCTGTTCCATTCTCAGGAACCTTTTGCAAATTTAGGAAGCAACCATTTCTTTGTGCAGATGGGATCCAGCTTGTGAGAGGCTCAGAGGTCTCCTAGGTATCTGCTCATGAAACCTGATGTCCACAGCACCAGGGTTGTGGACCCAACTCTCTGTGGGTTACCAGACTTCTCCCCTCTGTGACTTGGTGGGAGGTTGGGGGGCTTCATATACCTTACTCCCCAGGTCTCCTAGACCAGCCTAGGTCCTGCTGAGAAAAGCAGCAATGCTTGGTCTCCTGTCTGGGAAGACCAGGGCGTTGGCACCAAGGCAGCATAGGTGCTGGGAACCACGCTGCTGACACCAGCTGAGCCCATTGGCAGGACCACAGTGGCCCTGCAGGGCACAGTGCAGGCCATGGCCTGGGAGGCTCGGCCCTGAGGACGCCCTTTGTGTCTCTCCAGGCCCCATGGGCCACTTCTCCCAGGGCCTGGCTGACATGGAGGTGCAGCAGGGGGAGGCTACCAGACTCTCCTGTACCCTCACCAGCGACCTGGGACCCGGCACCTGGTTTAAGGATGGAGTCAAGGTACTGCCTGCCCCTCACGCCTTCTGTTTACAAGCTGGAGGGACAGAAGTAAAGCAGGGAGGAGGGGGGTAAAGGCTTTGAAAGAAAGATTTTTTTTTCTTCATTTTACTAACGTATCCACCCTGGAAGACATTTCAATAGCTACTAACTTGGTGTGTTTAAAATAAAATTGGATTTTTGAATGATGCGTGCCCTACGCCCCTCAGCACATCCCTTGTTCTTCCACCATGCCAAATGCCTCTTCTATGCCTGCAGAGTCCTACCCATCCTTCAAGGCCTCGTACAAATGCCACCTTCTCATCCCAACCAGAGGGGAGCCCTCATCTTCCTGTGCAACCCCTCTGTCCTGCATTACAGCTGTCACCCCAAGAGAGACATCGCAGCAACTCAGGGCAGGGGCCTCAGTATCAGCTGGGTCTGGCTTCAGATCCCGGCTCTGCCACTGCCAGTTATGTGACCTCAAGCAAGCAGCTAACATTCTGGCTTCCTCCTCTATAAAGTGGGACTAATAATAGTACTTCTTCATCGGGTTGTTAGGACAATTAGCTAAGGTGCTAAGCACGGAGAGCACTGGCATGTGATAAGCATTCCCTTCACACAGCTGTTATCAGGACCCCAGCATCAGTAAAGGGCTCTGGTTAGCTGGCGGAGCTGCGGTGGGGGTGGGGTGACCTTCTGCTGTGGCCTGTCTCCAGCTCACCACCCAGGATGGAGTCATCTTTGAGCAAGACGGTCTTGTGCGCCGACTCTTCATTGCACATGCGCAAGGGACCCAAGCCGGGAGGTACACCTTTGTAGCCGGCGACCAGCAGAGCGAGGCCACCCTGACCGTCCAGGGTGAGGCGCAGCCCTGCCCTGCCCTGCCCCACGGTCTCTTTGTAGCAGGTGCTGTGCCTTGCTTTAAAACACCTGAACACGTGGCTAGTCTAATCTCATCCCCAGAGAAGATGACGGGAAAAGCCGACTCATACCCTGCCTGTTCCAGCATCTGAGCTCTCTCCTTGCCAGGAAGTCCTCGGTGAGGTCTAAGCCTGGTCTCTCCTGCTGCAGATGAAGCCCATTCCCCTTGTTAGTCCTCATGTGGCAGGGTACAGGGTTCCTTACTCTTAGCCCAAACTTCCTTCTCTGGGTCCTCCTTTCTGCATTCCCCAGGGGCCCAGGGTCCTGGTCTTCTTTGACTCTCTTGTTTTATTTCTAGAAGCCCCCACCATTGCTCCAGATGTGACAGAGAAACTGAGAGAGCCACTGGTGGTCAAGGCTGGGAAGCCGGTGACAGTAAAGATCCCCTTCCAGAGCCACCTCCCCATTCAGGCTGCTTGGAGGAAGGACGGGGCCGAGGTGGTGGGCACTGGTGACAGGGAGGCCCAGGTGGACCTGGGGGATGGCTACTCGCGGCTATGCCTCCCCAGCACAGGCAGGAAGGACTGTGGCCAGTACAGTGTGATGCTGAGAAGCAAGGGAGGCTCCGTGCAGGCTGAGTTCACCCTGCAAGTCATAGGTACCAGCCCTGTCTTCCCCCAGCCAAGGCCTGAAAGCCCCCTCCCCGTCAGCAAGGGCAGGCCCGGGGTGTGGTCTCTGCTGACTGTGATCCTCATCTGCATCCAGACCTACCCCTAACTCTGCTCACACTGCTTAGGAAAAAGCAGTTGAGATCAACAACGTGCTGGGCTCCTGCTGGGGGGTGGAGCGGGTTGTGCCTCTCTGAGCCCAATACATGGGCCCTCAGGAAGTTGCTGGGTGGGATGATGGTCCCCAGCCCTGAGTGGCACCAGCAAGATAGGTCTGCTGTGGGCCAAGCAGGTGCCCATACCAGCCACCGGATGGTGGGGCTGGCACATTCCATGGCACATCCGTGGGTACACATGTGTGTTCGGGTGGAGACGAATGTCAAGTATGTGTGGCCCTCCCGGTAATGCCCAAGGCTCTCTGGACAGTCTGCCCCATTGCTGGCTTATCCACTAATGGCGTGGGGAGGGAACCAGCGCTGCTCCCCTCCAGCTCCTCTGACCCTCCCCTCTTCCTGCTCCTCTCTGTGGGTCCCCAGACAAGCCTGATCTCCCACAAGGCCCCCTGGAGGTTCAGGATTGCCACAAGGCTGGTGTCTGCCTTCGCTGGCGGCCCCCAAGAGACGATGGGGGCCGGCCTGTAGAGCGCTACGTGGTGGAGAGACGGCAGGCTGGCAGGAGCACTTGGCTGCAGGTGGGCGAGGCCCTCGCTGACAGCACCACCTTCACGGATGCCCACGTGGAGCCGGGCAAGAAGTACACCTTCCGAGTGCGGGCTGTGACCTCAGAGGGCGCTGGCGAGGCCCTGGAGTCTGAGGAGACATTGGTGGCTCCTGATGGTGAGAGAAAAGGCTGGGGCTGGGGTTGGGGGACACTCCTGGGCTCTCCGCTATGCTGAGGTGGGCAGACTGCCCCAGAGGCTGAGTGACACCAGCCTGTGCTCGGGGCTCCAGAGGCTCTTCTGGAGCACTCTAGAGACTCCTTCCCTTAGCTACATTTGGGATCTGGCATTCAGATCAGAAAGTGTTTTACAGAGTCTCCAGGAGTGAGGGTATGGGCCAGCAGAGCCCACTGTCTCTGGCCCAGGGAGAGAGGAGCATCCACCTCCAACATCCTGTCAGGGGACTGGAGGCTGAGGGGCCTCTGGGCTGGCTCCAGGCTCTGAGGCTACAGTGCCTTCTCTGTCTCTTTATTCCTTCTTCTGAACAGCCAGAACTCTGACCCAGGGCAGGCTGGCTCAGCCCCCACACTCCCCAGGACAGGGTGGAGTGCGGCCTGACCCAGATGCCCATGCGTCCTACCCCCAGGGGCTCTCCATCAGCCGGCACCTTTCCCGGGCCCCTGGCTGACTGGACCCTTTCCTGCCCCCAGCTCTCCCCAAGGCCCCTTCCGCACCAGCCATCCTGTCGGCCTCCAGCCAGGGCATTACACTAGCATGGACGGCACCACAGGGCCCTGGCAGCGCCCACATCCTGGGCTACCTGATCGAGAGGCGTAAGAAGGGCAGCAATACCTGGACAGCAGTGAACGACCAGCCTGTGTCTGGTGAGCATGGTCCTGGTTTCCAGAGCTTCCTTAGACCCGTCCTGGCTCCAGGATCCCAGGGAGTTGTCAGTTCAGATTGGTTTAATACAGTGGTTCTTGTCGAGGGTAGTTTGGCAATGTCCGGAGACACTTTTCATTGTCACTGCTGGGTGGAGAGTAGACGTCACTGGCCTCTAGTGCGAAGGGGTCGGGGATGCTATTAAACACCCTATAGTACCCAGGATGGAGCCCACGCCTTCCTCTCAAAACACCCAAAGAAGTATCTGGCAAAAAAAAAAAAAAATGTCTATTGTGCTGAGGTCAAGAAGCCCTGATTCAGAAATCCTGGCTGGGAGTCAGAGATGAAGCTGTTAGCCCTGGCCCCTCTACTTCTGGCCTTGACCTTGGACAGTTCACGTCCTCTCCAGATCTTTTTTTTTTTTTTTTTTTTTGAGACAGAGTCTCACTCTGTCACCCAGGCTGGAGTGCAGTGTCGCGATCTCGGCTCACTGCAGCCTCCGCCTCCTGGGTTCAAGTGATTCTCCTGCCTCAGTAGCTGTGACTACAGGCCTGTGCCACCACGCCCAGCTAATTTTTGTTCTTTGAGTAGAGATGAGGTTTCACCATGTTGGCCAGGCTGGTCTTGAACTCCTGACCTCAAGTGATCTACCCGTCTCGGCCTCCCAAAGTGCTGGGATTACAGGCGTGAGCCACCGTGCCCGGCCTAGACCTTAATTTCCACATCCCTAAAGTGGAGAGAAGGCCCTCCCTCCCCACTGCGCTAAGTAGATTCCTGAGAAACAAACTGCATTCTGAGATCAGAAAGGACTTGGAACAACCAAAGTGCTGGGCAGATGCTGAGGGATCTTCTGACAACCCTTAGCGAAATTTCTTTGCCCTGCATACGTGCTGGGGAAGTCCAGGTCTGAGGAGGAACGAACGGGCTCAGAACAGCTTCCCAGGAGACCAGGTCATGGCTCTGCTACTTAGAAGCTAAGGCCTGTCAGGACTTCAGTTTTCTTATCTCTGGAAAGAGAGAGATGAACTAAAGGCATCCTTCCAATGTCACTATTGAGTGATTCTGCTTTATTTAAATATGACAGCAACTCTATAAGGCAGAGACAACCAGGGACATTGAGGCACTTGCCCAAGAACACCCAGCAAGTCAGTGGTGGAAACAGATAGGGATCCAGGGCCCCTGACGCTGTGAGCAGTGCTCTTTCCACCTTGGAGGGAACTGAGTCAGAGTAGGTGGTGGGATGCAGGGAGGGATGTGTTAGAACCCCAGGCTTGGTCTCCTTCAGAACTCGGAGGCACCCAAGCTTTCTCCCATGACCAGCCCCATCAGGGTGGGACTCACATGGGCGGGCTGTTCACAGAGAGGAAGTGGACGGTGGCGGACGTGCGGCAGGGCTGTCAGTACGAGTTCCGGGTCACAGCTGTGGCTCCCTCAGGCCCCGGAGAGCCTGGGCCCTCATCAGATGCTGTCTTTGCTCGGGACCCCATGAGTAAGTAGAGCACCAACCCGGGATGGGGGTGGGGGTGAGCACAGGATAGCTCCGAAGCAGGGTGGGACACTGCAGGAGGTCACAGGTCAGGGGCAGTCTTGAAGGAGACAGGCAGGAGGGCTGGGTATAAAAATCAAAAGGCTTCTCAGCTGAGGCATGTCTTAGGGGCCCTACATCAAGATCAAATAGTCCAGGAGCCACGCAGTGGGATGAGAAGATTCCTTCCCTGCCAAGTGTAATGGTTCACACCAGTAATCCTAGCCCTTTGGGAGGCAGAGGCAGGAGGACTGTTTGAGCCTGGGAGTTTGAGGCTGCAGTGAACTATGATTGCACCACTGCACTCCAGCCTACATGACAGAGGGACAATCCTTCTCAAAAAAAAAGAAAGAAAAAAAAAGGAGAGTCCTTTTCAATATTACTTCACTCACTCTTTGGCCTCTAGGCAGGCCAGCCCCCAAGCTGGCCCACATGCCCCAGTCCAACAAGCATCCACTTACCCCAGTGTGCTCCCTCAGACAGGGCAGGGGGCAGGTAACAGGGGAAGCTCAGCATCAATTCTCTAGCCAACGAATATTTGCCCATCACCTACTAAATGGCCAGCATTGTGCCAGGAAGTAAGTGAATCAATCCTGGTCTCTGCCCTTGAGAAACTTATAGTCTGAGATAGCATTTCGTTTCTGAGACCTATGGTCTCGGGAACATTGAGTGTATCAAGAGATGCCAACAGACATTCTGAGAATAACAGGAACAGCAAAAAATGTCTGTGATCAAAGATGTGTATAATGTGAGCCTATGTATTTATAAGTCCTGCGGGGAGAAAAAACTGTCTAACCTTGATCCAAATCTAGCTTTTTCACGAAATACTTATTAAAAGCATTACTCCAAGGCACACAGCTTAGAAAATGCTGTTCTGTATTTCTCCTCCCCTAATGAGCTTGCCTGCATCAAATCCTCTGGGGAGCAGCACATTTCTGGCACTTGCTGGTTGGGGCAGGGGGTCAACACCTGGAGAGCATCTCTGTGCCCCACAGGGCCTAGCCCACTGCAGGTGTTCAGACTGTGTGAATGAACCCAACAAGACCAGAACATTCTGTAATTGTCGTTGTTCAAGTGGTATCAGAGTTTTAGTGCTAGGAAGGGCAGGGTGCGGAATGGAGGGATGAGGGAGGAAAGCTGGCCCATGAAACTTACTCTTTGCAAATGGACCAAGCCTGTCCTGTCTTTTCTTTTCCCTCCCTCCCTTCCTTCTTTCCTCCCTCCCTCCTTCCCTCTCTCTTTCTTTTCTTCTTTCTTTCTCTCCCTTCCTTTCCTTCTTTCCTTTCTTTCTTTCTCCTTCCTTCCTTCTTTGCTTCCTTCCTTTCCTTTCCTCTCCCTTTCCTTTCTTCTTTCTTCCTTGTTTCTTTTTCCTTTTCTCTCTCTCTTTCTTTCTTTCCTTCTTTCTTCCTTTCTTTCTTTTCCTCCCTCCTTCTTTCCTTTATTCCTTTCATTCCTTTCTCTTCTTTCTTTCCTTTCATTCCTTTCTTTTCTTTTCTTTCTTGACAAGGTCTCACCCAGGCTGGAGTGCAGTGATGCAATCTCGGTTCACTCCAGCCTCCAACTCCTCAGCTCAAGCAATCCTCCTGCCTCAGCCTCCTGAGCAGCTGGAACTATAAGCTATGTCACCATGACCTGCCAATTTGTTTTGTAGAGACAGGGTCTCACTATATTGCCTAGGCTGGTCTTGAACTCCTGCTCTCAAGCTATCCTCCTGCCTCGGCCTCCTAAAGTGCTGGGATTACAGGCATGAGCCACAGGCCTGCAGCCTGTTAACTTCTCTGATCAGTGGTGGGGAGTACAGACAATAGATAGGATAAGCAGTGTCTAACAGTAGCCACAGCAGTCACTACATTTTCTGGATTCTTGTTGCTGAGCAAGGTCCGTGGCCCAGCAACATCACCTTATTGGAACTTATGAGAAATGCTGAATGTCAGGAGTCATCCCAGACCTACTGAATCAGGGTCTGTATTTTTACCAAAATGCCCAGGTAACTTCTATACTAATTAAAGTTTGAGAAGGACGGCCCTAGCCCAGTGGTTTTCAAACTTCACTGCATATTTAGAAACACCTGGAAAGCTCTTAAAAATGTGGATGCCTAGACTGCACCCTGGACTAATTACGTCAGAATCTCTGGGGTGGCATCTGGGTGCCAGTATGTTTAAGCTCGCCAGCTGATTCCAATGTGCAGCCAGGCTTGAGGGCCGGAACCCTAGACTGCTGGGCAATTTCCATGCCCTTTCACGCTCATTGTGCTTTTTGCTTGTTCTAAAAGCTCTGTGGGTAGGTGGGGCTGTTATTATTGTTCTCACGTAGCAAGTGGAGAACAGGAAGCCTGCACTGGCGTACCCAAAAGGCACAGTCTTGACTCTGAGAGCTTCGAGTCCAGAATACAAACACATAGAAGTCTAGGCTTGCGGGATAATGGAACCCAAGAGGTCATCAACTACAATATCGTTTTCAGGAATTACAGAAGGATATTTAGGAGAAGGCATTTGGCAGGTTGGTGAAGGAATGAGGGGAATGGGTTGGGGAAAGCTTCCTGGGGGAGGTGGCCTGGGATCTATGTGCATAACAAAGTACTGGTTAGAGTAAGAATTTGGATCAAGGCTCACGCCTGTAATCCCAGCACTTTGGGTGGCCGAGGCAGGTGGATTACAAGGTCAGGAGTTCGAGACCAGCCTGGTGAAACCTCATCTCTACTAAAAATACAAAAATTTTTTTTTTTTTTTTTTATTTTACACCGGACGTGGTGGTGTTCACCTGTAATCCCAGCTACTCAGGAGACTGAGGCAGAAGAATAACTTGAATCTGGAAGGCGGAGGTTGCAGTGAGCTGAGATCGGGCCACTGCACTCCAGCCTGATCGGCAGAGTGAGAGTCTGTCTTAAAAAAAAAAAAAAAAAATTTGGATCAAGGCAGGTGCTTCAGGAAGAATCTAAAGGCAGAATTGCTAAGTGAAAAAAATTCCCAGCCTCCCACAAGGAAAGCTGATCAATATCCACACTGAGTGGCCTCCTTCAGGAGATGCCATTCCTGATGCTCCCATTTGGCCCCACAGGACCCCCTGGGCCGGTACGGAATCTCCAAGTCACAGACACATCAAACACCAGCATCACCCTTAGCTGGGCCAGGCCGGACACCCAGGATGCAGATGAAGCCCAGGGATACGTAGTGGAACTGTGCAGCTCAGACAGCCTCCAATGGCTCCCGTGCCATGCGGGCACCGTGCCAGCCACCACCTACACAGCCAAGGGGCTTCGGCCCAGAGAGAGCTACTTCGTGCGGGTGACAGCAGTTAACGAAGGAGGCCAGAGCCAGCCGACTGCCCTGGACACACTAGTGCAAGCCATGCCTGTTACCGGTGAGCGCTGCCTCCTCCCCCAACCCCTGAGCCCTGCAGGCCTCTCCTGAGAGGGGGCCCCTGAGCAGCCGCCATTCACTTGCTGAGCCAGGATCCCCACCCTGAGTTTCAGCAAGCAACATTTATTGAGCACCTATTATGTGCTGGGCACTGAACTAGGCAGTTCCTTCTCAGAAATGTTTTCTCATTTCAACTCTGCTACAATGTTAATGTTTTTATTCCTAAGTTACAGAAAAGAAAACTGAGGTTCAAGGTACTTTGCCCAAATTGTCACCCATGGTATGTAGTAGAGCCAGGATTTAAACCTGGAGACTCCAAAGTTGGATGTTGTCCAGGAGAGAGAGCTGCTGCTTCCTGGGCATGGCCTTAGAAGGCCTAAGTGCAGCTCAGCTCCCGTGGTTCACGTTCAGAATGGGACATGCCCAGCTCCCCGTTATTACTGAAAAGAGGATTGTCTTTGCTTTTGGGCTTTAACCACTACAAGCACCTGAGCTGCCTCTAACCCAAGCTGACACTGACCCTAGCCGTCACTGTGACAGTAGGGAGACACATACATAGCACACGGAGTCCAGACTCCCAGAATCTTGTCCTGGCTCTCTCTGCAACAGGGTGTGACCTCAGGAAGTCACTGCCTGTCTTAGATTGGTGGTTATCTCGTCTGCAACATATAAGCACCCCGTCACAAATCAGCATCTTCCTCTGTTCCAGCCTAGCCCACACCTCTCCCTGCAGCGTCCCTTTCTCAGCTCCCGTCCCTCCCCTGCGAGCATCATCCCACCAGCCCCCGGGGTCCCCGTGAAGAGTCTGCTCCCAGCTGTACTTCAGTCCTTCAGAGACCCCAGTGTGGGGGTCTCAGCATCAATCCAACTGGCCCAGTCTTCCCCTCCAGCCCTGCCTTGCTGGGGACCAGGAGTCCCACTGCGAGGGAGGAGGGAGGTAACCAGTCCTCTCATGTGTTTCAGTCTGTCCCAAGTTCCTTATGGACTCCAGCACCAAGGACTCGCTGACGGTCAAGGTTGGGGACACTGTCCGTGTGCCTGTCTCCTTTGAAGTGAGTGTACCTACAGGGGTGTGGGGAGGGAAGCCCCGAGAGGCCAAGGGGCCAGACTCAGCCCTGTGGCTCTCTTTTCTTCCCTGTTCCTTTTTGGCCCCTAGTTAGTGCCCCAGGCTTGTGGAAATCAGGCGAGACATGATGAAGGAAGGATTCAGGTCCTCCTCGAAGGTACTGCCCTCACTTGGCCACTGGGTGGCCACTCTGCTCCAGGCCTGCAAATCCCTCTAGTGGTAGCTTCTGGTACTGCACCTCCAAACTAGGGCTCTTCTGTTCTCCACCTCTCCTAGCCTGGGAATTCAGGGAGCCTGCCGTGCAGTAATCCCCTTTGACTTCACAATGTATTTTTGTGCAAGCATACGACCTGCATTTAACTCAGAGTGACCTCAATCAACACCAACACCACCTGACTTTATAACAGTAGGGTGGTGGCTACAAGTACAAACTGCCTGTGTTCAAATTCCAACATCATCACTCACAGCTGTTGGACTTTGGCCATTTTTTTTTTTTTTTTTTGAGATGAATTTCGCTCTGTCTCCCAGTCTGGAGTGCAGTGGTGCAATCTTGGCTCACCGCAACCCCCGCCTCCTGGGTTCAAGTAATTCTCCTGCCTCAGCCTCCTGAGTAGCTGGGATTACAGGCATGCGCCACCACGCCCGGCTCATTTTTGTTTTTTTAGTAGAGACGGGGTTTCACCATGTTGGCCAGGCTGGTCTTGAACTCCTGACCTCAGGTGATCCACCCGCCTCAGTCTCCCAAAGTGCTGGGATTACAGGCGTTAGCCACCGCTCCCGGCCTGCACAAATATCTTAACTTCTCTGTGTTTCATCTTCCTCATCTGTCAAAAGGGCATAATAATAGTAACCTATCTCCAACGGTTGTTCTGAGGGTTCAAGGAATTAATATATTGAAAGTGGATAAGTAGGGCCTGGCGTATGGCAGCACCCACTGTTTGAATACTGTTATTATTCTTGTTTAAAATCATCATCATCTGTGGAGGAAGCTCATAGCACACAGAGCAAGATTCAAACCCGTCTATCTTACTCTAAAAGACCTGTTCTTAACCATAAGACAACGATAATGATGACAAAAAATATTTAACACACACTGAGTATTTACCATGTCCTAGGCCTTGTTCTCTCTGCTTTCCATCTGTTATTATTATTACTATTGGTATTTTGAGATGGACTTTCACTCTTGTTGCCCAGGCTGGAGTGCAATGGTGTGATCTCGGCTCACCACAACCTCTGCCTCCCAGGTTCAAGTGATTCTCCTGACTCAGTCTCCCCAGTAGCTGGGACTACAGGCATGTGCCACCACGCCCAGCTAATTTTGTATCTTTAGTAGAGATAGGGTTTCTCCATGTTGGTCAGGCTGGTCTCGAACTCCCAACCTCAGGCAATCCACCCTCCTTGGCCTTCCAAAGTGCTGGGATTACAGGCATGAGCCACCATGCCTAGCCTCCATGTATTAATGCCTTAAATTCTCAGAACAATCCCATGGGGTCAGTCATTTACTATCAGTGTCTTCATTTGACTCTGATGCTCAGCGTGCCCTGTACTGAGCGCCCCATAGGGAGTTGGTGGCATGGTCACCAGGCAGCTGGGGTGGCCTTCCCACCCTGCTCAGGGTCACCACAGTTCAAGGCCAGGACACTGCAATTCTCCTCCGGGACTATTGCTGGGATTCCCAAATTATCTCCAACTGGTCTTGAGTCCCAGGGTGGTTAACGCTCCCCTCCCCACATGTCCCTTCTCATTCCCATCCTACTCCCTGCCATGTGAATCCAGAACTCATTATGCTTTCCCGCTCAGAATCTTACAACAGCAGCTCCTGGCTTACAGGATAACATCGAGACGTCTGTACGGGTGTGACGTGGAGGGCACGTTGGATTTTTGCTGAACTTCCCGTCCAACTTCCTTTCCTGTTCCACCAACCTGCTACCATCCCCACCTGCCAACCTCACACTATCACCACCCCTCTTTCCCCCGTGTTTTCTTCCACTTTCTCCCTGTAGAAGGCTCTCCTCACCGCTTCTACCTTCAGCTCAGCTTAAATGCTGTCACTTCTGTGAAACTGCCAGCTGCCCCTTCGCAACTTTTCCTTCCTCTCCTTTCTCAGGCTGTGCCCATGCCTGAGGTGACCTGGCTGAAGGATGGCTTGCCCTTGCCCAAAAGAAGTGTGACCATCACCAAGGATGGCCTCACCCAGCTTCTGATCCCTGTGGCCAGCCTTTCGGACAGCGGTCTCTACGCTGTGGTCCTGAGGACCCCACAGGGGAAGGAGGTTGCCCGCAGCTTCCGCATCAGGGTGGCAGGTGAGGCAGGCCTGGCTCTGGGCTTGGGATGCTGGCTCGGCCACTCACCAGGGCAAGGAGGTATCCACTGCTCTGGTCATAGGTCTCAGCCACTCTACCAGGGCTGGGTATGCAAGGTGACTCCATTCTCCCCTCTCTTCCATGCTTGGTGATAGAAAGTAGAAAAGACCCAGGAAGATTCCCTGGGGACTTCCATTGTCCTTCTGCCTCAGGAGCCTAGAGAGAGTCATGTCGCATCTCCTCTCCAGCCTCAGTTATCCTTCCCTTTGAGTGAGTGAGCAGAGACAGTCACTGCCCTTACTTCACTCCCAAGACCCAGGGGACAGAATTGTCGGCAGCCCTTGAGCAGGATATAGGCTTTCCTCCCCAGCTGTGGCTCCACACAGCCCCTGCCCTGGAGGAGTTTCTGGATATCCAGAAACGAGCAAAGAGACTAACAGTGGGGGCTCTGTAATGCACCCTCAAGAGAACCCTGTTTCTGTTCAAAAATGCACACCTTGTCCTGGGTCATTTTACTTAAAAACTGAAGTGAATTAAAATTACTCTTTTGGGGAGATTTTCTACCCTCTAGAGATAACTTTGGACCTCTGGCTAAGCTCACTCTGGCTCCAGCTACCTGTGTGGTGACAAGACTGTATTCTCCAGGACCCTCAGAAGACCTGGGACCTGGAGGGGACTGGCAGCGGCCTTGCTGGGTCCCCTCCATGTGACCTCCCTCTGCCGTCTCTCTTGAAGCATGCCCACAGGCGCCTGGGCCCATCAACCTGCAGGAGAACGTGCCTGGGACGGTCACGGCCAAGTGGGAGCCCTCCCCAGACGAGGCCCGGGGTGTCCCGCTGCACTACGCCGTACTCACGCGCTCCTCTGCGCACGGCCCCTGGCACGAGGCAGCCAACTGTATCCACACAAACCACTTCACCCTCCTGGGCGTCGTCCCCGGCCACGAGTACTACTTCAGGGTGGTGGCCAAGAATGAGCTGGGGACCAGCAAACCCTCGGACACCAGCCAGCCCTGGTGCATCCCCCGGCAGCGCAGTAAGCAGCCCCTGAGAGGGGGGAGCAGGCAGGGTGGGGGCTGCGCTCTGCACTGCAGCAGGGTGCACCCAAGTGTGGCAGGTGCGCAGGATAGGGGCTATGGCGGAGCTGGCCCGGAGCACGCCAGATAACAGCCAGCAGCCCTGAGCTGCTGCTCCCCCACTCCTGCGTCACACACACCTGTACTGACATCTCTGCACCCCTGACCTCCGTGGGGAGAATGAGATGGGTGTGGGTGTTTGGGTGTCTGAGATGCCTTTGGGAGAAACTTCAAAAGTAGCCTTAGAAAATAAAGCGAATAGAGGTTAACATTTCTCTGAAAAACAAAGTGGTGTGTGTGTGTGTGTGTGTGTGTGTGTGTGTGTGTGTTTGTGTGTGTGTGTATGTGTGTTTGAGATGGAGTCTCGCTCTGTCTCCCAGGCTGGCATGCAGTGGCGTGATCTCAGTTCACTGCAACCTCTGCCTCCCGGGTTCAGGTGATTCTTCTGCCTCAGCCTCTTGAGTAGCTGGGACTACAGGTGTGCACCACCACAGCCCAGCTAATTTTTTGTATTTTTAGTAGAGACAAGGTTTGACCGTGTTAGCCAGGATGGTCTCAATCTCCTGACCTCATGATCTGCCTGCCTCGGCCTCCTAAAGTGCTGGGATTACAGGCATGAGCCACCGAACCCATTCAACAAAATGTATTTTGCAACCAAGTAGATGTGGAGCTTAAGATCAGTCATGGAAAAGTAGGCTATAAAATCAGTTGATGGTTTCATTTTCATAAAATACAAACAGATCAGGAAAGCTCTACACCAAAATGTCAGCTATGGTCATCTACAGTAGTGAGTTATGACTGGTTTTTATTCTTTCTCCTTTGATTCTCTGTGTATTCTAAGTTGTCCACAGTGAATGAGTGTTAGCACGTAGTAAAAAAAAATCCGTAAAGAATTTTAGGAAAAGGATAGAATGAGTCAAGCCTTGGGGTCCAAATTTGCAGGCAAGGTGAGGCAGGAAACCCCAGGTAAGGCCTAGGTGGTAGCATCGTGAGCTCTCTACCCAGACTTGGGCCTCAGCCAGGCCTTCTTCATTTTCTCACCTTCCTCCCTCTGACCCTGGTTTTCACCACAGACAGGTTCACAGTGAAGGCTCCGAGCTACCAGGAACCGGATCTCAGCCAGAAGCCCCGGTTCCTGGTGGGCCTGCGGTCCCACCTGCTGCCCCAGGGCTGTGAGTGCTGCATGAGTTGTGCGGTGCAGGGCTCGCCCCGGCCCCACGTCACCTGGTTCAAGAACGACCAAAGCCTGGAAGGAAGCCCCGGGGTGTACAGTACCGACCTGCTGGGCGTGTGCTCCCTCACCATCCCCAGCGTGTCCCCGAAGGACAGCGGCGAGTACAAGGCTGTGGCCGAGAACATGCTGGGCCAGGCGGTCAGCACGGCCACCCTCATTGTCATAGGTACTGGTGGCTGCCCTGGCAGTGGGAAAGGAAGGAGAGCCAGGAGAGCAGCCACCTGCCTGCCTTCAGAGAACCTCCGGGGGCGGGGACTAGAGGGATTCAGCCAGGGGTCAGGAGACCGGGACCCTCTGCCTGACTCTGTGAACTTTCAGTTATTTAACTGACCAACACTGGCCCGCCTGGGGTCTTGATTTGCCCACTTTTTATTTATTTATTTATTTATTTATTTATTTATTTATTTATTGAGATGGAGTATGGCTCTTGTTGCCCAGGCTGGAGTGCAATGGCACCATCTCGGCTCACTGCAACCTCCACCTCTTGGGTTCAAGTGATTCTCTTGCCTCAAACTCCTGAGTAGCTGGGATTACGGGTGCCTGCCACCACACCTGGCTAATCTTTTGTATTTTTAATAGAAGCAGGGTTTCACCATGTTGGCCAGGCTGGTCTCAAACTCCTGACCTCAGGTGATCCACCCGCCTCGGCCCACCAAAGTGCTGGGATTACAGACATGAGCCACCACACCTGGCCGATTTGTCCATTGTTAAAATGAGGTGTTTGAACTTGGTGAACAACCGCTGATTGAAGGGCTGTGTACTGTCCATGTAAGCTTCCTAGTGGGGCCACGTGACACATGGCAGGATGAGAGATGACCAGGTGTCTGTATTGCTCTTTCTTAAATACGTCTAGATATGGGCACTTAGTGCCTAGAAAGCCGTGCTGATTCGCTCGTTGGTAGTCTCCTTTTTGGTAGCGCAAATAGCATATGTTAATAAAATGTTTTCCTTCGATAGTACTTAAAACACCTTATATTTTGAATAGCAATAAAAGGCAACCCTCAATTAACCTTTGTGCAGAAACGGCTCCTCTGCACAGGAGCAGAGCATGGCCCCTCTCGCCAGCGCCTATGCTTAGGCATTTGGGAAGCCACTCTCGAAGCACCCCAGCTGGTATACACATGTAGTCCTGGAAAGAAGCTGCTACTAGGGGTGGTTATGGTTCCCCATGGGGCCAGCAAAGGGCTTTACCCAAGCTCAGAGAGCACATGGTGGCTCCAGATTTGAACCCACACCCCCTGACGACAGAACCTGTAGCCTGAACCCCATGCTGAGTTTTCTTCACCACTAAGCAGGTGTGGGGTGGGGTTGCTGCCCCACTGGACCAATGGGAATATCCTGTGTCTTGCAGAACCCAGTTCCTAGCTCCACCTCATCCTGGGATGGTCCTGGACCCTCCAAGCTTCACTTGTGCCACCTGCACTGGCCGAGGAAGCCAGTCCCAAAGTTTGGAGGCCATGCCCGGAGCCCCAGGAAGACGGAAGTGAGAAGACTCCTGGTGAGGTTTTGCAGGAGGACGTGAAGTCCTTGGGGAAGAAAAACAAGGGAGGAGGGCATTCCACCTCCTGGCTCCAAGCTAAGTCACTCAACAGAATGACCCTCACCATGTAGGTTTCTTTCTTCTTCGCTTCAGGAGATCCAGAGGGCACCTTCCTGCAGGATGGGCCAGCTCCTTATTTTCCTGGGCTGAGCCCCTTGGAGGGAGGATGGGCACAGCTGGGCCCACTGTGACCCCAGGAAAGAAAGAGGAGAGGAGGTCAGAGGACCTGGGAGAGGACTAGGGCATCGAGGGCGTGTGTGTGGGTGGGCACAGGGGTATGGCATGTTCTCTCTGTACTTTTCTTCATTAAAACATTAGGCTAATATGAGCAGATCATTTGCAGATTTACTGGGGGTGGGTGTGTTGGAGGAAAGATTCCCAAAGCAGAGCCTTTATTCCAGGCTCCGGTTGGGAGGCTGGGTGGGTTCTGGATGGAGGGAAGGATGGGCTCAGAACTGGATTCTCCTGCAGCCCTGACCTGCACAGCTGGTGGCAAGAGGAAGAAAGCCAAGAAGGGTTAGTGGGTAATGGAGATGTCTCTCTTCCTCCTGGCCTGCCTCCTGCACTCCTGGCTGGCAGGAATCCTGTGAGCAGCAGGGCTGGAGGCCTCCCCAGGTATTACGTGTGGGGACCACAGGGCTGGGATTGCCCAGGGCTGTCCTATGTCCATCACTCTCCAGGATGAGAAAGAGCCTGAGTTGGGGAGAATCCTACTCTGGGATCTGAGCCCCTGTCAGAAGGGATGAAAGAAAGCCATCAAGTGCCTGAGGGTGTGACTCTCACTCAGGCTCCATGAGGCCTCCTCAGCTTCTCCACAGCCCCCACTGCCCCATGTCACAAGAGGGATGGGCTGCCTCCCTTTCCCAGGCAGGTCACCCTGCCACTGCCCCCAGAACTCTTGCACTCCCTTACACTCCCTTATTCTCAAGCCACGACCCCAAAACTCTCAGGCTGCCAGGGAAGATTCCAGTTCAGGAGCCAAATGGAAGGAAGGAGCCCTGAGGAAGGCCGAGCCCCACTCTCCCAGGGCATCAGCTCTGAGGCTGGCAGGTGACCCGATGAGCTAGAGCACTGTCTGCTCAGATCCTGGCTTCTGCTCCCCACAGCCCCCCTTTGCCACTAACTGCCCGTCAGCTGCAGGAAGGAAGGAGTGTGAATCACAGGAGGAGGGATTGATGTCAAAACCCATTTCTGAAGAGTGAGAATATGTGACCAAGGGAGGGCTCTTTGAATCAGAGAGAGGAGAGAACTGTTCACCTAAAATAGACCAAGAGTGTCCCCCAGAGGCAGGGGCGTGGACCAGATGACCTTTTATAGTGCATTCCTTCCCCCAGCAAAGAAACCTGCATGAGCTGTTTTCCTTGGAATTTCTCTGGTTACCTCTACCTTGCTATCACAGCAGGGCCATAGGAATAGAAAGGCGTTCTTAGAAACTGAGAGGCAGTTGCTGGACAGCTCAGCCTGTGTGGGGCTGTTCTCATGAGTGCTTTCCCTGCTGTGCCGTCCTGGAGTTGAAGGAGAGCAGAGCCTCAGGCCAATAGTTTGTGATTTCAGAAATGCAGAGAAGAGGTCACTGGCACAGAGTGGGCGACCCGGTGCCCACGGCATGCCTAGCTCTGAGCAGACACTCATTAAGGATGAGAAGAGAGACCTTTCTGCACCTCTAAGGGTGGGGTACTGGGGACTGATCTTTTGAGTCAATATAAGGACAACAGACTGTAACCCATGATGGCTTCATGAGATACCTTCATTTCTTTGATGAGCCTGGATCAGGCGCTGTGGAGGCAGAGATGAAGATGACTCAGACCTGAGTCCTATTGCCAAGGGACCCATGGCGGGGAGGCAAGACTTGCATACCAAAAGCCATAATCCAAGGTAGCCTGTATGCATCCTCTAAGCAAGGCACCAGTAACGTCCAGAGGAGTGCAGAGGAGCATAGCTGCTGCAGGCTGAGAGCCTCAGGGACAGCTTCCTGAAGTGGTGACATCCTTGAGGGAGAAGTAGCAACTGGACAGGCAACAATGGGCAAGGGGTCATCGGGGCGGAGAATGCCATGAGCCAAGTCAAGGAGGTAGGGAATCACAGGCTGGGTTTGAGCGCTGGCAAGGATTCAGTGTGGACAAATCAAGATGACCTACATAGCTATCCCAGCCCTTTGGTCTAACGCCAAAGGGGAACACTCCTGGACCAAATTTACAGGCGTGTGTGTGCTCTGGGTACCAACCACGATGGAAACAGAGTTCCTGCCCTCAGAGGCCTGGGACAGTGGAAAGCGGTGGTCTCTTTTGGCAGAGGGCAGCAGAGTGCCAATATCCTGGGGCGGGCCAGGTTAGGTGTCCCTGGGAGGGGCTAGCATACTTCTGCAACTGGGGTGGGCTGTGAAGACGAAAGGAACAGTCACGGCATTTTCATTCATTTCCACACAAAGCCAAAAAAAAGTCCTTACCAGCCAACTATAGAATCTGAGCATCAGGTTAAGGGTTTAAAGACTAGTTCTGCTACTAACTAGCTGTGCAAGATCTTTAACCTACCTATGCCTCATTCCTCGTTTGTAAATTAAGAAATAAGAGTTGCCTAATCCAAGGTCACAAAGATTTTTCTCCTGTTTTCTTCTGGAGGTGTTATGGTCTTACCTCTTACATGTCATTCTGTGCATTTCATGTTAATTTTGGTAAGTAGTGTAAGAGTCAGGGTGGGGGGGGCACAGTGGCTCACGCCTCTAATCCCAGCATTTAGGGAGGCCAAGGCGGGTGGATCACCTGAGGTCAGGAGTTTGAGACCAACCCGTCAACACACTGAAACCCTGTCTCTACTAAATATCCAAAAACTTAGCTGGATATGATGGCATGAGCCTGTAATCCCAGTTACTCAGGAGGCTGAGGCAGAAGAATTGCTTGAACCCAGGAGGCAGAGGTTGCAGTGAGCCGAGATCGTACCATCATACTCCAGCCTGGGTGACAAGAGTGAGACTGTCAAAAAAAAAAAAAAAACAAAAGGTCAAGCCTTCTTGCTGGTGGGGACTCTGCATCCTGAGGGGGCCCAGGGCATCCCATAGCAAGGGGGCTGAGCAGCCTAGCTCAGGTCTCTCCTCCTTTTCTTATAAAGCCACCAGTCCTGCTCCTGTGATCACCCATTCACCCACCAGCCTATGAATGGGTTAACCCATTCATGAGGGCAGAGTCCTCATGACCTAGTTACCTCTTATAGGTTTCACCTCTCCATACTGCCACACTGGGGATTAAGTTTCAACATAAATCTTGGAAGGGACGAACATTCAAACCACAGTGGATTGTAATTTAGTTATGGGCTATGGAGTCAGACTAATGTCTCAACTCAATAAACTGGCCAGCTATGTGATACTGAGCAAGTTCCTTAACCTCTCTGAACCTCGGCTTCCTTATCAGCAAAATGAGCACGAAATGCACTCCTTTCAGAGAGAAATAAGGGGGGCTGGCAGGAGAACGTGAGTGAGTCTGCTGTGACTATAAATGATTAGGAATGCAGCAACGGAGCAGGATGTTTCTCAAGTAGGAAAGTGGCCCCCTGCTTTGTTGGGTTCAGGGCCCTGGCCTGGGAGTCCTGGGACAGGAGCTGGGTGAGCTTCAGATGGGGCAGGCCCAGCTCTGAGCAGCAGGGGTACCCAAGCAGGCCCTGGTCAGAGCCCCCTAGGAGAGACTGGCCCAGGCACTCTGGGCCAGGATGGAGCTGCAGGGCCAGCTGGCCATGCTGCAGGAGAGGCAGGAGAGGCAGGCCTGCCTCGACCCCGGGCCCTGAGGCTGCTCAAGCATGGGCTGGACTACATCCAGGCATCGGGCTCCTGTCTGCAGTGCCGTGTCTAGCCCCTGGCCACCAGCCTCCGGGAGACCCAGGAGCTGCTCCAAGCCCTGGAGAGAGGAGTATTGGAGGGTTGTTGGGTTACAGGCCCCAAGTGGCTTCTGGTGGGCCCAGCTCACGAAGATCCCTGCTCTCCAGCCCCCAGGCTCCTGCTACAGTAGGGGCTGGCTGGAGACTGGGGCAGAGGCAGAGGCTGTGGCGTGTAGCCCAGAGCACCTCAGAGGTGGAGAGGGTGCTGGGCCAGGTGGGCCGCTCCCCTAGGCTCTGCAGCTACAGCTGGACGGAAGCCCGCGGGAGCTGAGGGAGATGAAGGAGACCGTGGCAGGCTGATGAGCGGAGGCTCTGGGGCGCAGCGGCTGGAGAACATCTGCTGAGAGCAGGGGTGGTCACACTGCACAGGGAGTCGGAAGCATAGCCCTGCCTTGTGAGGGGACCTTGGGCACCTCACTTAGCCACCTGGGCCTTGGGCTTTCCTCAAACAAGATGAGATTCTGTCCTGCCTTGCTTCACAAGGTCGTGAGAATGAACGTGCTTCAGGCATTCCCGACACTGGGTGATGTGTAACTGGCTTCCACCGCGTCTCCTTCATAGTCCTGGTGATGCTGGCGAATGGCAGCAGGGCCCTGGGTTTTGTGGGGAGAAGTACTGATGGGCAGAGAAGACCCTCCCGTGTCACTTCTTCCCTTGTGGATATTTTCCCAGCCCCAAAGCCTCAGGGTTTCCCAAGCGTTATTCTCATGACTGTACCGATTCCCTCATCCAGTAGTTACAGACTGCTCACTATGTGCCAGGTACAACCTGGGTGCTGAGAGAACACATTACGGCCTAGAGTAGCCCCCAGTTTAGGGGACATTGGCCAGTGGCCAGGCACTTGCATTATTGGCAGGTCAGTCCTAGCTTAGATAAGCACAGGGTGCCATGGAAGTGCTTCAGTGGGATACCCGACTCAGCCTAGAGGAATCAACGAAGGCTTCATGGAGGAGGTGGCACCTGAGCAGAGTCCCAGAGGGCAAATCAGAAATTGAAGCATCATATAGGCAAGGAGGAAGTTCAAGATAGAAGAGCCAGGAGGTCCAGTGGGGGGTTGGGGCTGGAGGTGTGCATTTGGGAGACATCACCATCCCTTTAGTTAGAAGAGTATGGGGGAGGGGTTGAGGTCGCCCCGAGATAGGGTGCCGACCGAGAAGAGGGGTGAGCTGACGGTGGGCTCCAAGGTGGACAGAGGGCTCAGAAGCAGCCAGGGCCAAGCAGCAAGGCGGGTGGGAGGGGCACCCAGGGAGCACCAGGATGGGAGGATCTGCAGGCCTGCGTGAGACGTTCTGGGGAGAGAAGGAGGAACACAAGCCAAAGCATAGGGAAGATGGTGCTGCCTCCTTGGGCCACTGGACACTCTGCCACAAGGGCAGATCTCTAGAGGAAGTGGCTGCTAGTGGGCCCGGCTCACGGAGCCCCATGCCCTCCAGCCCCCAGGTCCCCGCTACAGAGGCTGCAGGCCAAGAAGCTGGCCGGGCAGCAGCAGACGCAGCTTGCCCCGCGGGGCCTCTGGGAGCAGAGTGCAGAGCCGGGCATCAGGGCCGCCAACCTCGAGACCTCTCCAACTGCCCCATGTGGTGCCTGACCTAGGCGGGGAGTGCCGTGCAGGGATAGTAAGGAAGCCAGGCAGGGAGAGGAGTCTGAAGGGGCTGCAGGGAGGGGTACAGCGGCAGGCAGCAGTTTCTCCGGCCAGTTCATCGCCCCACACCTCATCCTCATCTGTCCAATGAGGTAATAATACCTGTATTTTGGAGTTGCTGGGATTAAATGAGGAAATATGTGTGGGAAGTGCTTAGCACCTAGCAGGCGTTCAACTGCTGTCAGGATACTAATAGGCTATTAGTATTAGACTATTCATAATAGCAGTAATAACAGGCTTCAATGCAAGGTTGCTGGGAATTGAAATTCCCTAGGAAGCGAGACATTGGTCTTCGAGAACAGAACTCAAGAGGCAGGAAGGCTCTGTTCCTGTCTCTTGCCTGGAGGAATCCCGTCCTGTAATCCTACCCTACTATACTGGGGAGTGGGTCAGGGACTCTCCTGCCTCCATGGGGACCCAGCCTGGAGCACCCAGGACCATAGATAGTGCTGGAATCCAGGCTAGGACCCCTGGCCTCCGACCTCAGCTCTGAGAGGCTGGCAAATCCCCACCTCATTTGTGCCTCTGTTCTCTTCTCTGTGCATGAGCAGGTTGGACTAGGTGACCCTAGGCTTCCTTCCTGCTCGTCCTGTGCTTCTGACACCCTCTGGCCACAGTGGGGCTGGGCCTCCTCCCTCCTCCTGGCATTCTACATGTGTCCACTCCCCAGGTTTGCACTCTGCTGCCCAGGGGAGGAAAACACGGCCTGGGCTGGGTGGTGGCGATGTGTCAGGCACCTTCTCAGGACGCCTGCGCTGTGGATGACAGTGAGCTGGAACCAGGGCTGGAGGAGGCCCCCCAGCAGCAGGCCCTCCCCTCCTCTATGGAGGTGGGAGAGGCAGAGCTCCTATCTTTAGGTGGACAGGGGTGCAGGAGGTAGGAAATGGGTGAAAGCAAGTGTGGGGCCAGATGCCACGGGCAGGTGGTGATGACAGTCGCAGCAGGCCATGCCCTGAAGTGCTTAGGCGTTTGGAGCACCTGCATGTCGTGGGTAGCAGCGGACTCAGGGTGCCGCAGCAGGCTCCCCATGACACTCCCCAGAGGGCTGCCTGTACCAGCCGAACCAGTGTAAATTCCGTAAAAAGTACTGGTTGCCATGGGGCCTTATAACACAGGGACCCGAGTGGGCCTGGGCTGAGGCCTAGGGGTCAGAGGCTTCCTGGCTAAGCGGTGAGGGGAGAGCATTCCAGGGCGGAGAGGCCCGTGCAGTCGAAGGCCGGGAAAGCACCTCTGACCACCAGAAAGAAGCCCAAGGGGGCTGGAGCCCATGGTGGGTGGGGAGGGAGAGGAGGGCTTCGAAGGCTGCTGGACAAGGGGAGGTCAGGGGTTTTAAGGAATCATCAGAGGTGCTTTCTAGAAGGAGAAGAGGCAGGGCACAAAGGAGGTGTCATAGAGCCTTGACCTGCAATTTGTGAGGGCCCATTTCAGACACCACCATCAGAACTCAGCGTTCCATTTAATACCTTCCTGCGGGAGCCACAGCCACCCAGCCAAGCCCAGGCCTACGGGGAGCAGCCTGGACCTCTGAGCCCAGGGCCCAGCTCCAGCTGGGGGATGCATGGGTTTGCCTGATCTGATTCCTTTAGGGTGGAAAAGGCCTAGAGAGAGATTGCCCCGAGTCCATGGTAAGTTAGAGCCAGAACTGGGCTTAAAACCAAACTCCTAGTTTACGTTCTCTCCACTCTTCCCATCCAGGGCTAGCGCTTGTCCTGGGATGGAGGCTGTGGGCTCCACTGAAGCTCCAGGCTTCCTGGATGTGTGTTTCAATGCAGTGTCATGTTTACTGGGTGCGTAGCTTTGGGCAAGTGACTTCACATCCGGAAGCCAGCTTGTCATCTGTAAAACGGAGATAATAGGAGACTCTCCCCCAGAGCGCTATAGGGTTCAAGGTCACACGGCATCATAGCACTGCTATGACTTTCAGATCTCTTCTCACACCCCGGGTGGAGGCCAGCATGGTGCGGCTCTCCAGCACACCCAAGGAGCAGCTGTGGGTGCTGCAGCTGGATCACTGGGGGCCAGAAACCCCAGGGAGATCAAAGTGGGCTTGAGCGGGTGGGCAGAGCTGGAGGGAGCAGGAGAGGCCTGGACCCCTTCCCAAGTCCCTGGGGTCAGCCTGCCATCCCAGACATGACCACCAGGTGGCACCACAGGCTTTGCAGAGGGGCTGGAGCTGGGGCGACACGAGTGGGCCCTTTGAGACCTCTGGACACAGACTAGGGCAGGCAACAGGTATTTGGGGTACCAGCAGGTTCTCCCTCCCTCAGGTCTCTCTGGGGAAGATGACATGCTGTCCCCAGGGTGAGGGATGCCTCCCTCTTCCCCTCATCACTGTCCTCCATGGTCCTCAGCCCGGGGTCTTCTGGAGGTAACGACTCAGGCTCTGGGTATCAGAGGGTCTGCAGAGTGGAGGTCAGTGGGGTGGGCCCTGGGAAGCCCGAGGGTGTGTGTGAGGGAGGGGCTAACTGGCCCTTGGTGCCCCAGCCTGGCGCCATCCACCCTCTCCTGTGTGCCCAGCCCGCTTGGCCTCCTCACCGGCCCCCTACCACAGCCGCCTCTCTTTCCACTTCCTTCCCCCCCCAGATGCTGGCAGGATTCTAGACTCCCTCCTCCTCTGCTCCTGTGGGACCCAGGGGACAGAGCGGTGGAGCAGAGGCTGGGCCCACACATCAGCCCTCGCCTCTTCTTCCCTTGGTTCACAGCTGGGGGTCTCCCTGAGGGTCAAGGAGGGCATGGCAGCGCCCTCGGGACCTGGCTCAGATGGCCTGGATAGGACTGCAGAGCGTCCCATCAAGGGACAGGGGTTGGAACAGAGGACACTGAGGCCAGGATCCAGGGCTCACTGGCAAGATACACTCCCTGGAAGATGGCACCAGCCCTTTCTCTCCACCCTGCACCCCTCGGCTCGGGAGCTCGTGTGGGGTGGCCAGTGGCAGAAGAGCGGCCTCAGGGTGCGGCCTTGGCTGCTGACAGTCCTGTCGCACTCCTAGGGCAAGTGTCCTGGGTGAGGCGCCTGGGATGTGGGGCACAGGCTCAAGCGAGAGGCCCCGAGGGAAGGGGCAGGCGCTCTCCTCTCCTCTGCATTTGGCTGCCACAGATGCTGCAGAAGCCGTCTGGCTGGAAGCTGCCGCCATCCAGCTGTTGGGGAGGGCTCCTCCCAGCCCCAAGTGACGGGGTGAGATGGAGTGATGGAGTGATCGTCTCACCCCCTCAGGCTGCTACCTGCCGTCTCCAGCCTCCACTTTAGGGGAGTAGGCTGCCCCACAAAACCCCGACTCCTACAGCCAGGGCCAAACCTTGCCAGCCTGCACTCCCACCCTCAACCACTCTCTGTGGGTCTCTCGTCCCTGTGTGGACATCCCCCCTCACCCAGGAAGCTCAGCCCTGTCCCTCTGTCCCCCTCCTCTTCCCAACCCCACAAGCGGCTCACAGCCCCAGGGTCTGTTCCCCAGGCTTGAGGTCCCCAGGGTACCCTAGTGGCTCATGGCTGGACTGTGGAGGAGACACATCCTCAGGCGGGAGCCCACACTCCTCGGCCGCTTCCCTGCCCAGAGGGCCACGAGGATGGTGGCTGAGCAGTTCTCCCATCCACAGTGCAGTGGACTTCGGGCACTTGCACCTGGCGCTGAGTGCCCGCTTGGCTCTGCTGTCCCATTCATCTCTGATGTCAGCCTCATCTGATGCAGCCCACTCGCAGTTCAAAAGCTGAAATACCGTGTGTGTTGGCCTGAGAGCAGTGGGCACTGGGCAAGGTTTGAGGGCAGAGCTGGAGAGAGACAGGGCTGCATCAGGGGGCGGGCGGAGGGGGCTGTGGCAGGGGCCACGCAGCACAGGACCCCAGAGGCCCCGGGCCAGCCCTCTCCTGTTCCCAGGCTTGCTGCTCCCCGACACTGGGAAGAGGAAAGGCCCCCAGTTCTACTGAGCTTTCCGTTTTCAAACTCCTTCCCCGTTGGAGGAGGTTTTGTTTTTGTTTTTGTTTTTGTTTTTGTTTTTTTGAGACGGAGTTTCACTCTTGTTACCCAGGCTGGAGTGCAATGGCGCGATCTCGGCTCACCGCAACCTCTGCCTCCTGGGTTCAAGCAATTCTCCTGTCTCAGCCTCCCGAGTAGCTGGGACTACAGGCACGCGCCACCATGCTCAGCTAATTTTTGTATTTTTAGTAGAGACGGGGTTTCACCATGTTGACCAGGATGGTCTCGATCTCTTGACCTCGTGATCCACCCACCTTGGCCTCCCAAAGTGCTGGGATTACAGGCGTGAGCCACTGCGCCCGGCCTGTTTTTGTTTTCTTAATGATTAAGAAAAATAAAAGATCAGTGAATGGGTCATGTTGGCTCATCCTGGCAGCATCACGGGCACTGCCCAATCCTGAGCGGCCCCAGGAGCTGAGGACTGCCTTAGGTCACTCTGCTCCTTCTCTGGTGGCTTTCCCCATAGAGAGAGCGTGAGCCTCCCTCCTGGAGCTGGGGGAGGCTGGGCTTCGGAAGTGACCAGGACAGCTCAGCAGGGGAAGAGGGCAGGGCCCAGCCATGCACCCTTATGGCAGTTGCAGGGTTAGGGCGGGCAGAAGACGAGTTTGGTCAGGGAAGCCTGGGTGGGGGAGCTCTCACCTGTTATAGGTAAGAGGGGTGTGGCCTGGTTGTCTGGGGGCTGCAGTGGTGGATCCGCCCCTCCCCCAGGCCTGGCCTCCCCCAGAGAGCCGCCCTCTTCTGGGAGCCTCCCATTCCGGAGCCAGGAAGGGCGACCCCTTCCCCAGGAGGCCAAGCCCGGGCTCCACCAGGGTGTGGACCCCCAGGGAAAGTACACCAGGGGCCTGGGATGCTCACTGGGGGCCTTGCACCCGGCTTGGGAGGTTGGCAGGGTGGGAGCTGCTGTTTCCCTGGAGCAGCACCTGTCCTCCACCCCCACCTCCCGCGTCAGGGGAGCTGTCGGCGCTTGTACCCGGCTTCCCAAGCGATGAGACACGGCTCCCAGCCTGCCGCCCCAAGCCGCTGGCGGCTCACACCCTGTCATCTGGGGCAGCTCCACAGAGTGCTCCCAGAGCCCCTCTCTGCCAACAGCCCGTGCCTGCCCGCCTTTCCCTCTGCAGGAGGGAGGTCCGTCGGTGGACAGGAGGGAAATGAAGCTGCGGGTGGACAAACCCTCCTCCTCCAGCTCGGGAGTGAATTCCCCCAGCCTCTTCCCCAAACCCCGAGGGTGCGGCTGAGGACGGGAAAGGAACCAAGAGCTAGCTGGCCTGTGCCCAGCCTGGGTGCTGGTCTTGGTGTGTCCTCCAGACTGGAGAGAGGCCTGCGCAGAGGGAGGGTTCCGGTAAAATTGTGCACACACAGATGGGCGTGTCTGGCCTGGGCTTCCTGACACAGAAGACACCCGGGCACTCCCGGGCCGCTGCTGGGATGGGCAGCCACACCCACCTCTCCGCAATGTGATGGAGTCCTTTCTGCTCAGGCCTTTGTGCAGGCGGCTGGTACCTACCTGGTGGTCCCCACTCAAAATTTTCCTCCTTCCTAGTGTCTCCATCAGGTGATACTTTTAGTCATTGAGGTACATTTTACCTACAATAAAATGCACTGACCATAAGTGTACAACTTGACAAATTTTGATGAACGTATAGAAATCAAAATACAGCACATTCCCATACCCTGAATGTCCTTCTCTGTGAATAGTGACCTGTGTTACAATCACCTTTGCATCCCGCCAGCACCTGGCACTGGGCACCAGTCTATACATGGAAACCCTTTTCTTTTCTTTTCTTCTTTTTTTTTTTTTTTTTTTTGGAGACGGAGTTTCCCTCTTGTTACCCAGGCTGGAGAGCAATGGCGCGATCTCGGCTCACCGCAACCTCCGCCTCCTGGGTTTAAGCAATTCTCCTGCCTCAGCCTCCCAAGTAGCTGGGACTACAGGCACGTGCCACCATGCTCAGCTAATTTTTGTATTTTTAGTAGAGACGGGGTTTCACCATGTTGACCAGGATGGTCTCGATCTCTTGACCTCGTGATCCACCCGCCTCGGCCTCCCAAAGTGCTGGGATTACAGGAGTGAACCACCGCACCTGGCCTCTTTTCTTTTTTTTTCTTTTTTCTTTTTTTTTTTTTTTTTGTGAGACAGAGTCTCTCTCTGTCTCCAGGCTGGAGTGCAGTGGTGCAATCTCCGCTCACTGCAACCTCCACCTCCCTGGTTCAAGCTATTCTCCTGTCTCAGCCTCTTGGGTAGCTGTGATTACAGGTGCTCACCACCACGCCCAACTAATTTTGTATTTTTAGTGGAGACACAGTTTCACCGTGTTGACCAGGATGGTCTCAATCTCTTGACCTTGTGATCCACCTGCCTCGGCCTCCCAAAGTGCTGGGATTACAGACGTGAGCCACCGCGCCAGGTGAAACCCTTTTCTTGACTGACTTGCCTTCTTTTTACATGGGTGCCCCTCACACTCTCTCCCTACTAGAAGGGATCTCTGGATACCCAGTCCCGTGTCCAGAGACTTCTGAGAGTGAAGGACA
Organism: Alouatta palliata; assembly: GCA_004027835.1. Lineage (NCBI taxonomy): Eukaryota > Metazoa > Chordata > Mammalia > Primates > Atelidae > Alouatta > Alouatta palliata. The sequence goes on from PVKV010019108.1 coordinate 38,412, forward strand.
ACCCCACTGAACTCACAGAGCCCCCGACAAATCCACTCCCCATGGTCTTAATGCTCCCTGCTCTGAGCTCTACGCATACTCACCCCAGGCTGAGATGCCTCCCTGCACCCACAGAATCCAGGAAGGTAGGGCGCTGGGAGCCGAGAGCTCTGCTTTCGCTGGGGTGTTGATAGCTGAGGCTGAGTCTGAACTGGGGAAGCTGCGGGGCATTAGTTAGCAGCCCCCTGCCCCAGCGCTGGAGGGAACCCGCTCATAGCCACAGAGCTCTGGCTTCATTGCTAAGCTCTGCGTCGCCTTTTCTCTATGATCTTGGGCAAGGCCTCCATTTCCCCAATCTATAAAATGAAGAGGTTAGAAAGAAGTGACCTCAAACTCTCAGGGCATCAGAAATTTCCAACAATGCTATCTGGAACCTGAATACATGAAGCAGGCAAAAGTGAAACCACTCAGAATTGGGCAGGAAGGGTCCAGAGCCCCACCCACCGGGAGAAACCTTCTGCCTCTTCCCCCAGTAGCTCCAGGGAGATCCTTGGTTTCCACCACACATGCTTTGAAGTTCCCGGTGGTGGGGCCTTGCCTCAGAAAGAGGCACTTGGATCTCACGTTCTGCTGGGTACCCTAAAAGACCCCTCTCTGTGAGCAAGGAGGTAGGTGATGGTGGGTAGGCTCTCCCTGGCATGGAGTGCTTGCCGTGTGCCATGAGTCTTTATGACCTAACTCCATTCTCACGACTGTCCCGCAAAGCAGGGGTTACTACCCCACTTTATGGATGAGGACGTAAGCTGACAGAGGAGAGGACCGCGCCTGAGATTATGCAACTGGCTAGTGGCAGAAACCCCGCAGCCTCCAGGAATGTCAGGTTGCGGTGAGGAGCCCGGGAGGGTGCGCAAACCCTGGTCTGAATGGGCGTCTCTGTTGAGTTGGGAGATTTACATCACCCGATAGTCACTCAGCAAACATGCCGGGCCTGAAGCGAGGAGTCTGTGCCATGGCAGGGAGGGGGAGTCTGTCCGGCAGCAGCTGTCACCAGGAAGGGGGAGTCTGTCCCACAGCGGCTGTCACCAGGAAGCTTGGCTGTTGGGCTTTCCCACCCTAGGACAGAAGGAGGGAGCTTGCCTTCTTTCAGGAATTCTGTGACCAGGGAGGCCAGCTTCCCTGGCGGGGGCCTGAGAGTGGCCTGAGAGTGGCCGGAGGAGGAGGTGGCAGAGGGGGAGGGGGAGGGGCTCTGGTGAAAGACAGGGAGTCAGTGGACTGGGGATACCCGGGGTGGCAGATGGGGAGCGGAGGACCGGGCCCTGAGCAGCAGGCAGTTGCTCTTTGGGCGAGGAGGCGCTCTCCAGGCCTCCTGGAAGGTCTCCAGGTCTCAGGCTCTTTCTGGAAGAGTGTGGCTCCTCAGGAGCCCCAAGGAAGCCTGCTCCACTCTGAAATGCAAGCTCCATGAGGACAGGGGCCGGTCTGGGCCACTTGCTGCTCCTCCCAAGGCCTGTTGCTGGGCTACCATCATAAATATGTGTTGCATGAACTTGTAGGGAAACTTGAGGCTAGTTCCCCTGTCCCCAAATCCCCAGGGGCCAGAGACCAAGAGGGATCTTTTCTATTCTTTTCTCTGTCCCTCTTCCCTCCCCTTCCCTTCTCTTCCCTTCTTTTCTCCCAGACAGGGTACCTGCTGAGAGCAGAGTTGGGAATGAAACCCCGTTGGGTAGGGGAGTCCCACAGCTGGGGGCCTCCTGCAAAGGGCCTGGTTGGGGAGTGGGAGGAGCTCTGGCTGCTGGCTGGCAGGATGGGATGAATATCTCCTGTGCTTCCTTTGTCCACGCCCAGGCTCCTCGCCATGATACTCTTGGTTTCTGTCTTGAAAATCTTCGATGTCTAGTGGCACGTGTGACTGTGGAACACAGGTTTCAAACATGCCACAGGAGAAGGATGCAAAATAGCTCAATTTTCATATTCATGACAGGTCAAGATGATAATATTTTGGAGTAAATAAAACATTAAAATTCATCATTTCTTTTTACTTTTTATAATGCTGGAAATGCTTTTAAATTACTAGAAACTTTTAAATTGCACGGGTGGCTCACGTGTTTCTGTTGAAGAGCTGTGGTCTATAGGCGTCTCTTCCTGTTCTCCTCCAGCTCTGGAAACTGAAGGCTCTGTCTGGCATGCAGCGCAGCCCTGCCCTCCTGACTGGCAGAAATCTGACCCAAGGCCATGCCCTATGAACACAGTCAGGTGATCAGAGACCAGCTAGACCCACAGCCCGGCAGCTGGTGGGGAAACAGACCAGAGAGGAAACCTGACTGTCCGAGGCCACCAGCCAGCACCCAGCTCTAACAGAGGTCAGGAGTGCAAAGGAAATCCGTGACCCTGACAGTAAGGAAAAGGTAGGCAGGAAGGAGTCGCTCCTGCTGGACATCTGCATCTGCCATGTCTCAGCCACCTTATCTGTGCTGTCCCATTTAAGCCCCATGGCAACCAGGAGCTCCTCCCACTCCCCCACCAGTCCCTTTGCAGGAGGTCCCCTGGCTGTGTGACTCCCCTACCCAGTTGGCTTTCATTCCAACTCTGCTCTCAGTTGGTCCCCTAACTGGGGGAAAAGAAGGGAAGGGAAGGGGGGGAGGGGGAGGGGAGGGGAAGAGGAGGGAGGAGGGACAGACAAATAGATGGGGTAGAGAATATCTCCATTTTATGTCTGAAGAAACTGGGCTGCGAGGTTAACTAACTCAGCCTGGATCACACCCCTAGCAGGTGGCAGAGCCACGATTCAAATACAATTTACTGGACTTCCGAGCCCGTACTCCTCACCTGTAGCTTTTCCCATGAGATGGTCGAAGTCTCGGAAGTGGGAGTGGAGCTTGGGAAAATTCCATCCAGGGAGAGGGAAGGAATGAGCTTCAAAGGTCAAAGCAAGGACAAGGGCAGGACCAGGACCAATGTTCTCTGAAAACGTTCTGGGTCCTTCTATGCATCTGCGTTAAAATCATCTAGTGGGTAAGTCATGGGCCTGGACTTCAAGGTCAGGACTGCTGTATCGGGACAGTGCTGCCATCCAGGCAATGACCAGTTTCAAGTGGGATATTGGAGCTCAGATACAGCAAGGCAGCTGGCTCAGAGCAGAACCTCTGGGTTACGAGTCTCAAGGCTCTGAGCTCTGGGGAAGAGGAGGAAGACTGAGACCATTTTATTGTCACTTGCTATATAATTAATGACTTAATGACCTTTTGGGAGACCAAAGGAGCAGGAGAGTCATTTATGATCTCTGAGAGTGTGACCCCATTTGAGATCTGAGTCTCTGTGCCCTGCAGGTTCGGTTGGGTATGGTCGCCACCATGAGCTTTGCCTGCTGCTGCGGCTTCAGTCTTCCTCAGCCTCCCCTCTCTTGGGCCTGGGATCCCCGTGGAGGGCCCGCAGCCTCAGCCAGGCACTGCTTGCCGCTGCTGGGAGCTGGTCTGCAGCGCCTGGGACCCTGTCTGCTGTGGCATGGAAGGTGGACACCAATACTGCCCCCTCCCCAGTCCAGTCTCCCTGCCATCTACTTCTGAAGACAAACACACCGCTCCAAGGTCCCACCCCAGAGCCTCTGTATAGAACCTCCCTCACTCAGACTGGGATATTCTCCCCAGGGTTCTGCTGAGCCGCCATGGGAGGCCAGGTCTGAGCGCTGCCAGTCGGAGTTCCTGCTGCACTTAAAGTTCCCAGAAGTGCCTGTGCTTTGTGCTTCTGTCTAGCGTGTTCTTCCCTTGCTGTTGCTCTCTGGCCTCCGTTTCCTCACCCTTAAAATGCAGTACATCCTCCCTACTGCACAGGTCTAGGAAGATGGAGGAAGATAATTCATGAAATGCCCAGCAGAACGGATGCTCTCCGGCACTCAGCTCCAACTCCGTCTTCTCCAGGCAGCTGACTCCTGTATCATCCCTGTCGTTGGAGAGGGTCAACCGGTCTCACAGAGGGAGGTCGGAGCCTTGGTCACACGCCAGCCAGTGGCGCCCACCCCTTCTGCTCTAGAACTGATTTTGGACTGCTGCCTTTAGCTCTGATGCAACTTACCGGGTACAGCATCCGTGGGTCATGCTCGCTTTCACTCAATACTTTGTGGAAATTGCTTTATTGACTTCTGGCATTAAATGTGGAGAAGTCTGAGTAGAACCTGCATTTTCTCTCTTGTGATGACTTGTTTTTTTTTCCTGCCTGCACTCCTGAAAAATTATTTATGCTTTGAAGTTCAATAACTTAAACAGTATATGTCTCAGTGTGGACCATTTTCTATTTTTTTTCTGGTATGTCATGTGCCATTTTTTTTTTTTTTTTTTTGTAAATTCAGTCTCTTATTGAAGAAAAACATTTCCTGTATTATATCTCTGAATATCTTTTGTTTCATTTATAAGGTTTTCTACTTAGGGATATTAATTATTCTTATATTAGCTAATCTTCCTTCCTTCCCTTCTTCCCCCTTCCCTCCCTCCCTCCCTCCTTTTCCTCACTCCCTTCCTTCCTCCCTCTCTCCCTTCTTTCCTTCCTTCCTCCCTCGCTCCCTCCCTCCCTCTTCCTTCCTCCCTTGCTTCCTCCTTCCGTCCCTCCCTCCTTTGCTCCCTCCTTCCTCCCTCCCTTTCTTCCTTCCTTCCTCTTT
>PVKV010019109.1:0-43034 GCA_004027835.1 Alouatta palliata
TCTTCTCTCCCCTCTCCTCTCTCCTCCTCCCTCCTCTTCTTCCCCCTTCTTCCTCTCCCCTTCTCCTTCCCCCTCCTCCTCCTTCCTCCTCAACTTCCTTCCTCCTCCCTCCTCCTCTTTCTTCCTCCTCTCTTCTCCTCCACCAAGGCCCATTCCTGTTCCCCCAGCTCCCTGTTCTCCCCTGGAATCAGAAGTTGGGCAAAGATCAACATCAGAATGAAGGAATCCACCAAGTCAGTGAAGGAAACAACCTCAAAGAACACACACTGAGACACCGTGATCAGTAGAGCCTTCCTGGAACTTCCCACACTGAGCGGGTCACACAGTTCTGATTGTCCCAGTTACTACCCCGTGCACACTGGCGAAAGTCCCTCCTGCACCTCTGACCATCTCTATGAGCAGCCAAAGGGCTTTCCCCTAAAAATGGGAAAATGTGTTTTCTGCCACTCTGGCTTCTGCTCTAGAAAATGAAGTTCTTTCAACCTTAAGGCAGTTTACAATTTCTCTGAGCAAAAGAGGGTTTCGGTACACAGCCCTTCTCCAGTCTTGCTGGAAAAGACCATCAGGGGTGGTGGTGGTTCTGCACGTGTTCAGTGCCTGGGGGAACCATGGTACTGCTGCTGTTACATTTAGAAATGTGTATGCATTTCTCTAGGAAGTTCTTAGCTCCTGTAAGATTCTCAAAATGATCCTCTTGAGGTGCCACAGACATGGGTTGGACAGGGAAGCCACTGCCCAGCCCTGGGCAAACTTCAACTCTAACGTGAGAGAAAAACTAAGCAGGTGAACAGGCACACACTGGGGATCAGTCAAAGGGTGCAAAGAGTTTTGAAGGAAACAAGGGCTAAGATGGGGGATTCTAGGCAGCACCCATTTCTCTGGAAGACTCTGGAAAGGAACAACATTTAAATTGAGATGTGAAGGACAGAAGCAGCCACAGGAGGAACATTCCAGAGGAAATGGCATGACAAAAGTCTTGGAGATGGGAAGGAATAGCACGTTTAAGGGACAGAAAAGGCACGAGACTACAGGGTCCTGGCTCTGAGCTGAAGGTGGCCGGTCAGAGGGGACGTCAGACAGGGCTTCATCCAGGTTCAGTGGGAATGCTCTGAGGGCAGCACGTGGGCAGATTTCGGTGCTCGGCTCCCTCTGGGGCTGGGTGAAAACTGATTGGAACAGGCAAGAGCAGCCACAGGGAGACCAGTTACAGGCCTGTCAGTGGCCCTGGGCCACATCTGGGGGAAGGCTGGTCTAGACGAGGGAAACCTGGCTGCCCACCCTCCCCGGCTCCTCCAACATCACAATGCTCCTCCTTCAAAAGCTGTCACCTTCTCCCAGGATCACAGCTGCCAGCCTGCTCCAGACACCCAAAAGAAAAAGAGAACATTTTGGGGAGTAGAATCCAATTTCAAAGAAATCAGTTCCACAAGACCAGGCTTCCCCGCACCCACTGCTGTCCACATTCCACCACACACCACTGCCAAGCTCCTTGTCCATAAAGAGCAAACCCTTCCGGCGTTTTTCTTTCCCAAACCTTCAGTGACTCAATCTCTCCCTCACTCTCTTTCTGCTTCTCTCAATAGTCTCTCAATATACATATACTTGAGGATGCATCAGAGAATGTGGACGAGATTTTAATTATCCTTCATCATCGATGACTAGTTTTATTTGTTAGCAATAATGCAAAAATTGGTCAGGCAGAATCCACATGCAAGAAGGACCATGTTTTTAGTTAAAGATGTTTTATGCATTGAAAATCCATGTTTAAATAGATCAATTTAAGTATGATCCCTTTGGGCTGCATTTACACACCACATATTTATCTATGTGTCATTTGAGATCGACAGCACAATTGTCATCTCCAGGAATTTTGTAGGATAAGCGGAGAGAATTTCTTTCCCTCTTTTATTGCATATTGTTTTGTTCCAGTCTGTAAGCACTGAAATACCATATCATAGATGAAATATGAACAGTGAGGAGGTCTGCTAATAAAATGACAGGCTTTTACTTCAATAATGAAACATAATAGGGAAAGTGGCTTTATTAGCCAAGGTGCTCTTTCCTCAGCCAGGAACAATGAAGCTTTAAAAGATTTTACATCTGATATTAATAAGTCCTTTTAGCATCCAAAAGAAACACGTAATACTCTGATTTAGGCCGGGTGCGGTGGCTTATGCCTGTAATCCCAGCACTTTGGGAGGCTGAGGCAGGCTGATCACTTGAGGTCAGGAGTTCAAGACCAGCCTGGCCAACGTGGTGAAACCCCATCTTTACTAAAAATACAAAAATTAGCCAAGTGTAGTGGTGGGTGCCTGTAATCCCAGCTACTTGGGAGGCTGAGGCAGGAGAATCGCTTGAACTCGGAGGCAGAGGTCGCAGTGAGCTGGGATCGCTCCATTGCACTCCAGTCTGGGCACAGAGTGAAACTCCGTCTGTAAAAAAAAACAAAAACCTCTGATCTATTGATGGGAAATATTGTCTTGTGATGCAAATATGTTGGTCACATCAAAAACTTAGGCTGAAATAAAGAAAATTGCTAATTATAAAGTGTTTCTAGTGATTCTCCAAAACTAAAATCTCAAATTATCCTAAATGTCTCTCTCCTAACTCAGTTTTTTCCCTTCCATCTATATTTTCCTGGAATTCCAGTGAAATGCCAATTTAGAAAAATAGCTAATTTAAATATCACCAACTAATTTAATTCAGTTGAACATGAAGTTTTCTGGAGTTTGGACTTCTGTCTTCTTGGGCACAAGGGACCACTCTCACCTGCCAAGGGGCATTTCTCTTTAGCTTCATTACCCATCCCACCAGACACTGGGCTCAGTTCAGTACCCAGAAGTCAATTTGGCCTCTATTAAAGAAAATGAAAAGTGATTCATGTGTGACAACCAAACTCAGGTGAAGTTATCAGTTGGGTGAGGTTCAGTGACCTTCCATGGGGTGTGCTGGTCAAGACAAGGAGCAGTGGGACTCTGAACTCCAGCCGTTTACGCTGAACGATCTGCAAGCTGCCTTTTGTCCTGAGGGGCTGTCTGCAGAGCTGGGACTTCTGCATTCTCTGCTGGTCCATATCAAGCCTCTTTCCAGGCCTCATCTGTCATGCCAGCTTGGTTTTCAGAACCAGGGAGCGTCTATGAATAGCCTGTGCAGGGCTGGAATGGGCGGCTGATCTCTTCAGCTCAGGGATTTATCTGCACCAGCACTGCCTCCCTGCAGTCCCTTCAGGGCTGGGGTGGTTCCTGCTGTGGATGCCAGGGCAGGATTTGCAGAAACTGGGCTCTGAACCACAGGGGTCCAGAAGAGGTATGGCATGCTATGTCTAGCTTGTAACAGTTCATGAGAGCCAATTAGTACATTTTCAGAAATTTTGCAAGCCAGTTGGCAAATCATTGATAGCTTGAAATCAGCCGCAGTGGAATCATTTTCACTACTGAAATCAGCAAATGCTGAAACTGGGGCTTTGGGTTTTGGTTTTTGTTTTTTTCCTTAAAGCCCACTGTTGAACTATTGTTAAACATTTACCAGCATACCACTGCGGCTGGGTCACATCTCGGCTACCAGGAGAACCTGACACAGACTTCCTAATTGCTTTCGCGGGCTACTGGAGAGCCCAGAAAGACGGTGCTGAAGGAGATGAGATTTCCCAGAAGGAAGTATGATTGAAGTCAAAGGTTATATCAGAAATATTCTTCCATTTGGCACCTGGAAACATGAGTCACTTCTGCTGCCTTTCGCAAAGTAAGACGGCATAAGAGATGTCTGTGACAGCTTGAAAGGCTGCATCTTCATTTTCTTTCATTTTCAATATTGCTTCTCTGAGATTCTAAGGGATGGCTGTATTAGTCCGTTTTCACACTGTTGATAAAAACATACCCAAGACTGGGAGGAAAAAGATTTAATTGGACTGACAGCTCCACATTGCTGGGGAGGCCTCAGAATCATGGCGGAAAGCAAAAGGCACTTCTTAAATGGCGGCAGCAAAATGAGGAAGATGCAAAAGCAGAAACCCCTGATAAAACCATCAGATCTCATGACACTTACTCACTATCAGGAGAACAGTATGGGGGAACCACTCCCAAGATTCAAATGATCTCCCACCAGGTCCCTCCCACAACACATGGGAATTATGGGAGTGCAAGTCAAGATGACATTTGCTTGGGGACACAGGCAAACCATATCAATGGCCTTGGAAGAAAAGATGCTTGAAGTAAAACCTAATAAGGTCAGTCTCTATTCCATTTTCTGGAAAGAGGTAAATTTCTGTGTGAATGCCTAAATGACACCGAAGGTTAATAATAAAATGTTCAGGAATAAATTTAACAAAATAAGAGAAAGACTTGAACACCAAAAACTATAAAATATTGCAAACAATTTAAAGAAGAACTAAATAAATGAAAAAATAATTCCATTTCCAATCCATGTTCATGAATCATAGACTTAAATGCAAATGTTAAAATTATAAAACTCTTAGAAAATAAATAGGAATAAATCTTTATGACCTTCAATTAGACAGGATGATGGTGAAAACACATTAAAGACAGATATCCTGTGTGGTGTATACTCTCACTGTAGCAATACACCCCAGCCCCATATGGCATGGGCCTTACATTGCAATGAACGCCCACCCTTCTTCCAACCCAGCAGCTGCATCTCTTTGCCTGAGGGCTTTCCACTAGAAAATCTAAGCCCCCAGGGAGCAACCCTTCATCAAAGATTGGCAGGATTTAGTGTGAAACCGTCCCAGCACCTATGTTAGGATATCTCTGAGGCATATGCACTGTCGCGGAGAGTTCCCCAGCTCGCTAAAGAGCCAGTTCCCCACTCTGTCATTGGCTTGATAACGCACTGTGTATTGGATTTCCTTCCTCTCTTCCCTGTTTCACTTCCCCACTCTTTACTACTGTTTTCCTTTTTTTTTTTTTTTGAGATGGAGTCTCGCTCTGTTGCCAGGCTGAAGTACAGTGGCACAATCTCAGCTCACTGTAACCTCCACCTCCTGGGTTCAAGCAATTCTCCTGCCTCAGCCTCCAGAGTAGCTGGGATTACAGGTGCCCACCCCCACACCCAGCTAATTTTTGCATTTTTAGTAGAGATGGGGTTTCAACATGTTGGCCAGGCTGGTCTCAATCTCTTGACCTTGTGATCCACCCACCTTGGCCTCCCGAAGTGCTGAGATTACAGGCATGAGCCACCGCACCCTGCCTTTACTACTACTGTTTTCTAGGATTACCTCCCAAACAAACTACTGGGGCCACCCCACCCCTTCCCCACCCAAAGCCTGCATTCAGCGAAGATAGATTAAGACTATCTACTCTTTCACTGAAACTTTGCTCATCCAAGGCCTGATCATTTGTGCACCCCGGCCTTGTAAAGGGCCTGCACTGAGACACAGTGACTGTATACGCCAGCCAGAGTTCCTCCTGCATGAGAACTTAGAGCAGGGCATTGGTTACATAATTTAATGAGAAATCATATACAACTGAGGCCCCATTTAATTCTAAAGCCCTTATTCAATTATCTGTAGGGACCTGAGGACTGAATGGAGAATGTGCGTCTGATGGGTTTTTTTAAGTATTGTTATATAAATTTTCAAGCATAGACAAAATTAAGAGTTCGTTACAGTATAATGAACTCTTAGGTTCTCATCACCCAGCTTTAATAGTTATCTACATATTAATAGTCCCCTACTTCCTTTTGCTGGATTATTTTAAAGTAAATTTAAGATATCACATTGTTTAATTTGTAAATACTTCAATAGATATCTCCAAAAAATAAGGTCTCCTGAAAAAAACAATATAAGAGCATTTATTAAAACACACTACTGATCATATTTAATGGTGAAAGACTGAAAAATTTCTCCATAAAATCAAAAACAAGACAATGATGTCTGCTCTTGTCACTTCTATTCAACATTGTATTGGAGGTTGTAGCCAGGTCAATTAGGCAAGAAAAAAAGAAAAAAGTCATCCAGATTGGGAAAGAAGTAAAATTATCTCTATTTGTATATGGCATAACCTTGTATGTAGAAAATTCTAAGGAATTTACCCCAAAAAAAGAATGAAATTAATAAATGAATTCTACAAGGTTTCAGGATACAAGATCAATTATATTTCTCTACGTTGAACAATGAACAATCTCAACATGAAATTCTGGGAGAAAATTTCATTTACAATAGCATAAAAATAATAAAATGTTCAGGAATAAATTTAACAAAAGAAGAGAAAGACTTGAACACCAAAAACTATAAAATATTGCAAACAATTTAAAGAAGAACTAAATAAATGGAAAAATAATTCCATTTCCAATCCATGTTCATGAATCATAGACTTAAACGCAAGTGTTAAAATTATAAAACTCTTAGAAAATAAATAGGAATAAATCTTTATGACCTTCAATTAGACAAACATTCTTAGATCAGACACCAAAAACACAAACAACCAAAGAAAAGCTAGATACATTTTTTTTTTGAGGTGGAGACTCGCTCTGTCACCCAAACTATAGTGCAGTGACACAATCTCTGCTCACTGCAACCTCCGCCTCCTGGGTTCAGGTGATTCTCATGCCTTAGTCTGCCAGGTAGTTGAGACTACTGGCACGTGCCACTATGCCTAGCTAATTTTTGTATTTTTAATACAGACGGGGTTTCACTATAATGGCCAGGCTGATCTTGAACTCCTGGCCTTCAATGATTCACCTGCCTCAGCCTCCCAAACTGCTGGGATTACAGGCATGAGCCACCGTGCCTGGCCATAAAGCTAGATAAATTGAATTTCATAAACATGAAAAACTTTAGTCTTTTAAAAGACACTATCAAGAAAGAGAAAAGACAATGGAATGGGAGAAACTATTTGCAAATCAAGTATCTGCTTAGTGTCTAGTATTCAGAATATTAGGCACTTTTACAACTCCACAATAAAAAGAAAAATAACCCACTTTTAAAATGGACCAAATATCTGAATATGCAATTCTTTTAAAAAGAGGTAAAAATGACCAGGAGCACATGAAAAAGTGTTCAATATTGCTAATCATTGAGGAAATGCCTATCAGGTATGAGATAACCACCGTATACCCACTGGACACTTATAATCAGAAAGACAGTAATAACCCTTGGTGCAGATGTGGAGAATTGAAGCCCTCATATATTGTTGGAGAGACTCTAAAGTGGTGCAGCTGCTATGGAAAACAGCTTGAAAGTTTTTTACATGGTCAAACATAGAGTTGCTATTTGACTCAGAAATTCCTCCTGAGAACATATCTAAGAAAAGCACAAACATAACGTCCACACAAAAACTAATGTATGGACGTTCAGAGCAGCAGTACTCATCATAGTCAAGAGGTGAAACAATCCAAATGTCCACAGCCTGTGACCGGATTAAGAAAATGTGATATATCCATTCAGTGAAATACTATTTGGCAATAAAGAATAAAGTGCTGGCCGGGCACAGTGGCTCTTGTCTGTAGTCCCAGCACTTTGGGAGACTGAGTTGGATGGATCACTAGGTCAGGAGTTCGAGACCAGCCCAGCCAACATGGTGAAATTCCGGCTCTACTAAAAATACCAAAAGAAAATTAGCCCGGTGTGGTGGGGCATGCCCGTAATCCCAGCTACTCAGGAGGCTGAGGTAGGAGAATCACTTGACCCTGGGGGGTGGAGATTGCAGTGAGCTGAGATTGCGCTACTGCCCTCCAGCTTGGGTGACAGAGCAAGACTTCGTCTTTAAAAAAAAAAAGAATGAAGTGCTGACACACTACCATGTGGATGAACCTTGAAAACATTATGGTAAATGAAAGAAGCAAGTCACAAGAGACCACATCTTACATAATTCCGTTTATTGAAATGTCCATAATAAGCAAATCTATAGAGAGATAAAGTAGATGGGTGGCCTAGGGTTGGAGACCGGGAGAAATGAACTGATGAAGGGATATGGAACTTCTTTTACAGGTGATAAAAATGTTCCGAAATTAGACTGTAGTGATGGTTACACAATTGTGTGAATATACTAAAAATCATTAAATGCTACACTTTACATCAGGTTTATTCAGCCCACAGCCCACAGGTCACATGCAGCCCAGGATGGCTTTGAACGCAGCTCAACACTCTTAAACTTTCTTAAAACATTATGATTTTTTTTGTGATTTTTTTTAGCTCATCAGCTATCGTTAGTGTATTTTAAAATATGCTTCTTCTTCCTCCTGTGTGGCTCAGAGGAGCCAAAAGATTGGACACCCCTGCTTTAAATGGAGGAATCATATGGCATGTAAATTATATATCAATAAAGCTGTTATTAAAAGTGGAGGGGGACTGGGCATGGTGGCTCAAACCCGTAATCTCAGCATTTTGGGAAGCTGATTGCTTGAGCCCAGGAGTTTGAAACCAACGGGCAACATAGCAAGACCCCATCTCTACAAAAATCTAAAATCTTAGCCAGGCATTGTGGCATGCATCGGTAGTTCCAGCTACTTGGGAGGCTGAGGCAATAGAACTGCTGGAGCCCAGAAGGTTGAGGCTAAAGTGAGCCACGATTGCGCCACTGTGCTCCAGCCTGGGCAACAGAGTGAGACCCCATCTCTAAAATAAATGAATAAATAAAATGAAAGTGAAGACACTTGGCTTTTGTGGTGGAAAGAGGTTCAAAGCATGAAAGCGGTTTGTTGCTGGCTTTGAAGATAGGGGAGCCACATGAGAAGGAATGGGGGCAGCCTCTAGCAGCAGAAGGCAGACTGCAAGGAAACAGGTGCCTCAGTCGACAGATCCAGGGAACAGCCAGCAGCCTCCGTGGTCCTGGAAGCAGATTCTTCCCCCGAGCCTCCAGAGAGGAACACAGCCCAAACGGTGCTTGATGTCAGCCTCACCAGACCCTGAGCAGAGAACCCAGTCATGCCCCACCCAGACCTTTGCCATACAGCACTGTGTGTTCAGAAATGAGTGCCATTGTAAGCTGCTAAGTGCACGGTAAGCTATTAGGTCACGATAGAAACTAATACAACTTCCTGTTTTAGAGAAGGAGGTTGTATTCTTTTCTCTTTTCTGTTTTCCTTCAACATAAACCTGCAAACCTGTAGACAAAGAGTCATTGCAGAGATGAAGCTGATCAGCTCAGAAAAATGCAACTTTAGGGGATTATCTACAACATTTGCCACTTTGAAAAAATGTGAAAGGGCACTACAGAGAAACAACATAAGAACTAATATAAATAAATAAATGTATAAAAAAAGAAAAAAGATCGGCATGGCGGCTCATGTCTATAATCCTAGCATTTTGGGAGGCCAAGGTGAGAGAATTGCTTGAACCCAGGAGTTCAAGACCAGCCTGGGCAACATAATGAGACCCTATCTCTACAAAAAATACAAAAACTAGCCGGGTGTGGTGCATGTCTGTGGTCCCAGCTACTCAAGAGGCTGAGGCAGAAGGATCACTTGAGCCCAGGAAACAGAGGTTGCAGTGGGCTGAGATCGCACCACTATATTCCAGCCTGGGACACAGATTTGTCTCAAAACAAAGAAAGTAAGTTTTACAGTTCAGTGGTAAAAGACAGGGTAACAAAATGAAATTTCAATATTTTACCAGCCAATATAAGAATAATAAATCATGACATGATGAAAATCAAACAGAAAATATTCTAAAGAATAACGTAACAAACTAAAAGATAATTTTTAAAACTTAAAAGGCACAAAAATTGATATTTAAAAATGACAAGAGAAAACATAAAACAAATGATAAGAAGTTTAAAGTAGAATCCTTCTCTTTAAAATAGGGAAAAACAAGAGCTCAAGCTTCCTAATTCAAAAATAATCAGAAGTCAGGTGAAATAAGCAATACCATATCATGAAAATCATTAAATATCAGGAAAACAGTGCAAACATCTCAGAGTCAACCCAAGACTAAGGTCATGGAAACCTCAGATTCCAAGAAGGTACAGGAAATGGATGCAGCTTTGAGGCAGGAGAGGGGACTGCAGGCAGCCCCGGCCCTCACCCTTGGGGACTTACCCAAGTGAGGGCCAGAAGGACCCTCTCCCCCAGATGCCTGCCCCTTCCTCTTCCTGCCTGCTAGTGCTGGATTAAGTCCAGGAGAACAAGGAAGCGTAGCTTTTGTCTGCAGCCACCTTGGTCCCCGCAAGGCCCTCACCCCAGCCTCCACCCATAGCCCAGGGGTCTGATCCTACAGTCAGGGAGCCCCACAGAACCAGGCAATCTACACACATGTGCCCTGTACTGAGGCATAGACTCTCAGCCCTGGGGAGGACCTTGGCTCCAGCCAGCATTCTGTGGCTGCCCTCACCAAGATTTCATCTCTGTTGAAGCATCGATCAAGTGCGGTCTTTCCTACACACAGCCTGCCCTGGCATCAGAACTCTCCCATAGGACTAGAACTCCGGTGGACACAAAATTCCTGTTATTGATCACAGCCTAACCCCGACCTGGGGAGACTCAGACCATGCCCTCCACAATGACAGCAGAGGAGACCCGGAGACTTAACGTGACCCACAATCCCCGAGTGTCCATGGTGTAAGACAGGACAATGCAAACCCACAACTCTTAGTTCACTGTCATTGTCACTGGAGCAGTCATTCTAAAAGAGCCTAAATCACACAAATCCCACATGAAAATGAGCATGCGTGCTCATTCCCTCCCCGTCCAGGTGCCCGTATCCAAAGCCTTGCTCTGTGTTATCTGTGCACTCATGGCGCCTGCCCACCGCCAAGCGGTGCCAGCAGCGGCCCCTCCTTCCGGCTCTTGTGTAATTGTCTGCAGTATCATCATAGGCAGCAGCCTTCCCAGGGGATATGGAGGAGCCATTCTACAAGGTTTCTGAGGTCAAAGGCAGAGAGGGTCTCAGCTTCTCCTGCAAACACGCTTGGCTTCTTGCCCAGAGTTCATTAAACACCATCATGGGCTATTCAGAGCACAGGCATTGCCCAGCTTTGCAGGTCTCCAATACTATTGCTCAGCACCATACTCACTCGATCCCACAAGCCCTGAGCCAAAGGAAGATAAAACTGTACTTGGGGCAAAGTTGGGATAAAAGGCCCACTCTTCTCTTAACTGCGGATTAGGCTTCCAGTAGACACCCACACAGGGAGGGCTCAGCCGCTCTCAGAGGTAAGTCGTGTACAGTTCAAGCCTTTGCGTGAGGCGTTACCAGGGAAAGGGGAGAAATTGGAAAAGAACAAAGAGAACATAAATATGGGAAATATCTACATTAAGGGATACACATTTTTTAAAATAATAGCCAAGCACAGTGGCTCATGCATGTAATCCCAACATGTTGGGTGACTGAGATGGGACGATCTCTTGAGCCCAGGAGTTACAGTCCAACCTGGACAATGTAGTGAAATCTTGTCTTTACAAAAAATAAACAGAATTAGCCAGGCGTGATGGCTCGCACCTGTGGTCCCAGCTATTCAGGAGGCCGAGGTGGAGGGATCACTTAAGCCCAGGAAGCCAAGGCTGTGGTTGAGCCAAGATTGTGCTGCCGCACTTCAGCCTGGGTGAGTGCGAGCAGGACAGAGCAGGACCATGTCTTGAAAAAAAAAATTTATACATATAATTTAAAAACAACAAATGAAGGCATCCTTAGCTCAGCATCTAGCTGCCAGCCTTCAAAGTCAAATCACTTCTGTCTTCAGCTCCATCTCCACAGTTCTTCCTAAGCACAGGAATCTGGGTCAAGGCCTCTGGGCGGATGGATGCCACTATATCACTATAATGCACAGAGACAGAGACCACCTTATTGGGTGATGGGCCTACATGAGCCGAGTGTAGCAGAGACACAGGATAGAGAGGAAAGATAATTTAGTGCATTAAATGAGGTTACTGTGCCCTCCAGTTAATGAAACCATGGTGACTGTATCTGTCAGAATCCTGGCAGGACACAGAGTCCCGCTCAGATGGTTTAAGAGCAAAATTAATGACATTCCTGTTTACAGAGCTGTGGGCAGAGTAAGCAGACACATCAAAGGACACTGAGGTGCCCAGAGCCCGGCCGCAGTGGGAACCATTGCCACACACCTGGGTCACAGCGACACGAGAGGAAATGGCCTAGGGGTTGTCATGGCCAAACAAGAATCCAGCAAGAGTGGCAGCTGTGGAGGAGGGGCTGCCAGGAGGAACTGCAGACACGCAGGGAAACAGCCATCACCAAAATAAGGCCGCCTGGAAAGACACATTCAGAACTCTCTCCCTGCTTCAATAACCAATCATTCGTGTCTCCCAAATGTCCAAGCCAACAGGAAACCAGCAGGCAGGGAGACATGCTGCAGATCTGGGAGGGATCTCAGAGCAGAGGAGTGAGGAGGATGGCTGGGGGCAGGGAGGAGGCAGAGAATACCACACGCAATGACGACTAATGATTAAGAACATGCCACCCAGGTGTTCTTAATGCCTGTAATCTCAGAACTTTGGGAGGCCAAAGCAGGAGGATTGGTTAAGGCCAGGAGCAAAAAATAAAAAAGTAGCCAGGCATGGTGGCAAGCAACTGTAGTCGCAGCTACTACCAAGGCTGAGGCAAGAGGATCACTTGAGCCCAGGAGGTCCAGGCTGCAGTGAGCTGTGATTGCGCCACTGCACTCCCGCCTGGGTGGCAAAGTGACACAGTGCCTCAGAAAGAAAGAAAGAGAAAGGAATAAAGGGGGGAAAGCGGGAAGGGGTAAGGAGGGAAGGGAGGGGAGGGGAAGAGAGGAGAGGGAAAGGAAGGAATGAAGGAAGGAAGGAAGGGAGGGAGGGAATGTTCCTCACCTGTAGCACTCTGAACATTTGGGACCAGATAATTTTCTGCTGTGGGATCCTCCTGGGCATCATAGGATGTCTGGTAGCATTCTATAGGCCAGATGACAGTTGCAGCCCCCTAGCCCTGACACTAACACTGTCTCCAGACATTGCTGATTGAACCCTGGGGGCACAATCATCTCAAGCCAAGAATCACCACCGTAGGGTTAGAGTAACAGACTGCAGTAAGATAAGATCAAGGCTTCTGATGCTACAACAATAATAATGAGAGAAAAATACACTGTGAAGACCCGTACCCCACCTTCCTCAGTTATCACTGTGAAGACCCATACCCCACCTTCCTCAGTTATCACAACTGAGAAAGGATGGTGGAATGTAAACTAAAGGTACTTCTGTTTCTTGCAAGATGTTTGACAAAACAAATGTGAAAATATTTCCACCTAATGTCAGAAAAAATAGAACTAAATTGAAAAGCAAAAATGCCTCGTTAAGTCAGGAATAATAGCGCTGGGTAGGGAACGGGGTGTGGTGGGTGGGGGTGTGGAGAGAAACCCAGCAGCAGAAGACAAGCTTGGGTGAGTCTGCACAGGAGGTAAAATGGAAGAGTGGAGATCCATGCTTTGCCAGGGCTTTTAATGTGGGGCTAGAAAAAAATGTGCTGACTAGCCCAAGCAAAGAAGTAGGAAGCCTGTGACTTGCTGGAATCTGGGACAGGAGAAACACCTCCCTTCAAAATTGAAACACCACCTTTGTCTCCTGCCAGTTGGAGTTTGATTTCACAGTCACAGGAAACTCCAAGCTGTGATGTTAATGGTTAAGAATAATAATAATACAGGAGCAGAGACACACCTGAGGCCCAAAAAACCTCATGGATACCTAGGGCTGGGAGGGGGGGAAATGAGAGGATATTGGCCAATGGTTCTATTTCAGTTAGATTAATAAATTCTGAGCCAGGACTGGTGGCTCACACCACTCCCAGTACTTTGGAAGGTCGAAGCAGGTGGATCACCTGGTCAGGAGTTTGAGACCAGCCTGGCCAACATGGCGAAATCCTGTCTCTACTAAAAATGCAAAAAAATTAGCCTGGCATGGCAGCACATGCCTGTAGTCCCAGCTACTCAGGAAGCTGAGGCAGGAGAACTGCTTGAACCCAGGAGGTGGAGGTTACAATGAGCGACGACCATGCCATTGCACTCCAGCCTGGACAATAAGAGCAAAATTCTTTCTCAAAAAATAACTAACTTAATAAATAAATCCTGGGGATCTAATTACAGCATGGCGTATTCGCCCATTCTCACACCGCTATAAAGACATACCAGAGACTAGGTAATTTATAAAGGAAAGAGGTTTAATTGACTCACAGTTCCACATGGCTGGGGAGGCCTCAGGAAACTTACAATCATGGCAGAAGGTGAAGGGGAAGCAAGGCACCTTCTTCACAAGGCGGCAGGAGAGAGAAGTGTGTGGCAGAGGAAATGCCAGATGCGTATAAAACCATCAGATCTCTGAGAACTCACTATCACAAGAACAGCATGAAGGAAACCGCCCCCATGAGCCAATCACCTCCCACCAGGTCCCTCTCCCTATATGTGGGGATTATGGGGATTACAATTCAAGAAGAAATTTGGGTGGGGACATGGCCATGTCGTATCACATGGTGACTATAGTTAATGTACATTATTGAAATTTGCTAAAAGAGTAGATCTTTTCACAAGATCTACACACACACACACACACACACACACACACATACACACACAAAGGTAACTATGTGCGGTGATGGATGTGTTAACTAACTTGATTGTGGTCATCATTTCATAGTGTATACATATATCACATTGCCACATGGTACATCTTAAATAGATACAATTTTATTTGTCAATTATATTTCAGTAAAGCAGGAGGAAGAAAAACAGAAAACCTCATGAATTCCATAGGAAAAAACAACAACAACACTTAAAATGAGTTTGGAATCCAAAAGCCGTAAAGCAATCTGCCATAACAGACAGTTAGCAAGTGAGCACTTCAAAATCCCACATCAAACCACAGACACAATAAACAGTAAGAGAAGTTCAAATTGCAAGAAAAGAACTAGACTCTGAAATAAACAAACATAGGTCTGAAGCAAGAAGTTAGCTGCTAGAACATAATAACATTGTTAGTGAAAATTAGAACTCCACAGAGGAGCTAAAAAGTAAATTAGAGGCCAGGCACAGTGGCTCACACCTGTAATCCCAGCACTTTGGGAGGCTGAGGTGGGCAAATCACCTGAGGTCAGGAGTTCGAGACCAGCCTGGCCAACATGGTGAAACCCCGTCTCTAAAATACAAAAAAAATTAGCCAGGTGTGGTGGCACATGTCTGTAATCCCTGCTACTCAAAAGGCTGAGGCTGAGGCTGAGAATCACTTGAACCCAGGAGGCAGATGTTGCAGTGATCTGAGATCGCGCCACTGCACTCCAGGCTGGGTGACAAGAGCAAAACTCTGTCTCAAAAAAAAAAAAAAAAAAGTAAATTAGATCCTGCAGCAGAATTTCACTTTGGAGCCAATTGTGAGGAGTCATAGTTCAGTGGTAACTGATTTTATCCTAGAAGTAATATTAGAGAAGGAAGATCTGTTCCCAGGAGATCAAGGACAGCTGTGCTAGAAATTAACCTAGCGTCAAATTGGGTGAACTGTGAATTGCATACCTGCCCCTTGCATGGGGTAAGGCTTTCTTTATAGGTCTGTGGATCAGTTAATGCATGCAAGAGTAATTAATTGCATACAGTTGTATTTGATGTTCCAGTGAGGATTCCTCTCCTGTATTATTTCCTTACATTCCTTCCTTACTTTTTTATGAAAACCGCCATGCCTTTATAAGGGTCAGACAGGTGGTAAGAGCTTCATTTCCTTTAAATCCAGGTCACCTGGCAGCTTCTGAGAAACCCGCCCACCACACTTATTCACTGTATTAATATTTACTGAGCACCCACCATCCACTCTTCTGGGTGCTTCGCATTACCCATGGGGGAGAGGAGAACCTAGCCTTGAGCAGCCTGCATTTATAATAAGGTAATAATGACAAATAAGTAAACCACATTGTACGTTGAGAGGAGTCAGTGCTGTGGAGAAAATAAACCCACACCCCTCAGCCTGTGGAATTTACAGCAAAGGCAACAACTGCCTACTCTTTCTTATTGTAAATTTCCCTGAAATGAGCATACGTTTTTCTGCTTTTCTTTCTGGGCTTCATGTCCGCAAAGCTATCGGTGATACAGTTTGTCATTTGTGATGTAAATAATCTAGGCATACAGTGATCTTTCTTGTTGCTGTTCAAATGACACCTATAGAGAGGGCCCTAAGTGGGCACGGCAGCCTCCCACAGCCTTCTAGGCAGGGCTGTAGGGAAGAAGGTGCTCTGTCGGCCTTGCCAGGCAATCCTGCTGCTTAGCCTTCCCCATCAATCCCAGGCAGCCTCTAGGGATGAGCATAGCCTGAGAATCGATTAACTGCCCATTTGTTGCTGCACGGTGAGTGGGCCGCTGGATCACCCAACAGAAAGCAAAACCCACAACTAGCTGGCTTCCCATGAAAACACAGGTGGCATCATGGGAAGCCAGGGAATTATGTAGAGTTAGCCCAGGAAGTGATGGAGCCTCGACAGAGATCACCAATAGTTCTGAGCAAAACCCCAACCCCTCTCCTCTCTCTACCCCAGGAAAAACCTGATCAGGAGGAAAGGTAGAGAAAGGAAGGAGATGGAGGTGAGAAAGCTGGAAAAGGCTACGACACAGACTCCATCCTCCAGCCTCCACAGGAACCACCCCCATTCGTAAGACCTATTTGCAGACCTCTGACTCAGCACTGAAAAGTGATAAATTTGTGCTGGTTAAGCTAATTTTAATTTCTTATAACAGTAATAGTAATAAACCAACATCATCTTTTTCTTTTTCTTTTTTTCCTTTTTTTTTTTTTTTTTTTTTTTTTTGAGACAAGGTCTCACTCTGTCACCCAGGTGAATATAGTGGCAAAATCACTGCTCACTGCAGCCTCCACCTCCTAAGCTCAAGCAATTTCCCACCTCAGCCTCCTGAGTAGCTGGGACTTCAAGGGGCATACCACCACACCTATCTAGTTTTTGTATGTTTTTATAGATACAGGGTCTGGCCATGTTTCCAGGCTGGTCTTCAATTCCTGGGCTCAAGCGATCCTTCTGCCTCAGCCTCCCCAAGTGCTGGGATTGCAGATATGAGTCATTTTTGCATTGCTCCACTGCACAGCTACTAGCTTGCGCACCTGTATTCATTCTACAGATATTTGCTGCCTGGGACATAGCCCTGGGAAAGACAGACAAGCTCCCTGCTGTTGTTGAGCTTGCAGCCCATTGGGGAGGACCCACCTAAAACAAAATGGTTTCAGATGATTCCCTACATATCCTTTATATAAGAAGAATAACCTCACAGGGATTATGGAGGGACTGCTCTTAGAGGGCAGTCAGGGAGGGCTTCTCTGAGGAGGTGGCATTTGAGCTGAACCTGGAGGGATGAGAAGGAGCCACATATGAAATGACAGAGCAAACAGCAGGAGAGAGACAGGGTCTCCAGGTACAGAGGGGGACTTTATGGCTGGATGAAGGGCGAGTGCTGATGCTTCAGGGCGGAGGTGGGCTCAGGAGCCAGTCACACTGGCTGCTCCACCAATGGAGAGGGGACGTACCTGACATCTCAAACACACGGAATCCACGAGAAGCAACAAGGACTGGTTCTGCGAACAGCCTATGCTCCTCATTCCTCTTCCTTTTATAGTTTGTATTGAATTACAACTCAGATCTGATTTTAAAATGCTAACACTGGGTTTGGTTGATTCGTGGACTAATTAGCCAGAACTGCGATGCAGGCCTGAGTTGTGGATAAATGGAGTAAAGACACACTTGGGAAAGGGATGAAAAGCAAATTCTTTGAGGGAGAAGGAAGCCAGGCGGCCTGATGGATCCCTGCTGGCCAGCGCTGTGGGGGTGCCGCCTCCCCCCGAAGGCAGGGGCATTTGCCTCTGTGTCCAGCCACAAAGTCCCCCTTCTGTACCTGGTCCCGCCTCCCTTCTGCTGTTTCCTCTACCTGGAACCCTTTTCCCCTTGCCATTTCAGACCTCGCTCCTTCTTATCCCTCCTGGTGGGGTAGAGGATGAAATCACAGAAGCCTTGAGAAGCCTGGGGAAAGGAGTCCTGCTAAGTAGTGTGTTAGGAGTGTCAGAGGCGTGTGAACCAGAGCAACTCCATCTTGAATAGGGGCTGGGTAAAAGGAGGCTGAGACCTACTGGGCTGCATTCCCAGACGGTTCAGACATTCTAAGTCACAGGATGAGATAGGAGGTTGACACAAGATACAACTCATAAAGACCTTGCTGATAAAAGTGGTCGCAGTAAAGAAGCCGGCTAAAACCCACCAAAACCAAGATAGTGACGAGAGTGGCCTCTTGTTGTCCTCACTGCTGCACTCCCACCAGTGCCAAGACAGTTTACAAATGCCATAGCGATGGCAGGAAGTTACCCTATATGGTCTAAAAAGGGGAGGCTGTGGCTCATGCCTGTAATCCCAGCACTTTGGGAGGCCCAGGCAGGTAGATCATGAGGTCAGAAGATCGAGACTATCCTGGCCAACACGGTGAAACCCCGTCTCTACTACACAAAAAATTAGCCAGGCATGGTGGCAGGTGCCTGTAGTCCCAGCTACTCAGGAGGCTGAGGCAGGAGAATCACTTGAACCCGGGAGGTGGAGTTTGCAGTGAGCCGAGATCGCGCCACTGCACCCCAGCCTGGCAAGAGAGCAAGACTCTGTCTCAAAAAAAAGGCGGAGGGCGGGGGGAGGGGGGAGGCAGGGAGGCATGAATAATCCAGGAAGTTACCCTATATGGTCTAGGGGAGGCATGAATAATCCGCCCCTTGTTTAGCATATAGTCAATAAATAGTCATACAAATGGGCAACCAGCAGCCCTTGAGGCTGCTCTGTCTATGGAGTAGCCATTCTTTTATTCCTCTACTTTCTTAGTAAGCTTGCTTTCCCTTTACTCTAGGGACTCGCCCTGAATTCTTTCTTGTGTGAGATTCAAGAATCCTCTCTTGGGGTCTGGATCAGGACCCCTGTCCTGCAACATGAGGGCCAGAGACATACAGCAGTGCCCCGTGTTGTCCAGACAGCCGACGGCCATGCGGGCCTGAAATCCAAAATTTATGGCCTGGGACGTAGAAGAAGAGACCCCATGGTAGAGGGGCTGGAGAGAGAGCCCAGGTATGACCCAGTGGCAAACACCTGGCTCTACGAAGTCACCTCTTCTCCAGCGAGTTATCTGTGTACTCACTGTCTGAGGACATCGGGGTATCCCAAGCATCGCATGTAGTTCTGTTTGGCTGACAATGATGAGTGTGTTTTCTTATGTATATTGAAGAAGCAAGCCTGTGTAACAAATACCCACCCACTAGTCTATTTTGAACTTTATCTAGACTGCATTATAAGTAAAAATTATGCTCTAAAAATTCCACTTCCATAGTTCACTATGTATAGAAAAACAAAATTTAAAAATTTTACTTCTAGGAATTTTATCTAAGGGGTAGGCATTAAGATATTCATTATATTGGCTGGGCACAGTGGTTCCTGCCTGTAATCCTAACACTTCGGGAGGCCAAGATGGGCAGATCACCTGAGGTTAAGATTTCAAGACCAGCCTGGCCAACATGGTGAAAATCCGTGTCTACTAAAAATACAAAAAATAGCCAGGTACACTGGTGCATGCCTGTAGTCCCAGCTACTCAGGAGGCTGAGGCACAAGAATCACTTAAACCCAGAAGGTGGAGTTTTCAATGAGCCAGGATGGTGCCACTGCACTCCAGCCTGGGCAACAGAGTAAGACTCTGTCTCAGGGAGAAAAAAAAAAAAAAGATATTCATTATATCATTTTTATATTGGCAAAGAAATAGAAACACAAAATTCACAGATGGTAAAGTAATTCATAGATATTCATAAGGTGGACTATTAAGTAGCCATTAAAATTTTACATTAAAAGAAAAATAACAATAGCTGGAATTTATTGGGCATTGCTTTGCAAACTGAAAGCACTTAGTTTCAGCTTCCCACAACAACCCTCTGAGGTGTATGTTAGCATTATTTTTTTCTTTTCAGATGACAGAATAAGGCACAGAGATGTCAAATAACTCACCTAAGGACGCACTGCTAGTAATTCTGAGAACTAGAATCTAAACCCAGTTGATTTGACTTACCAGCTCATCTTCTTCACCCTTGTACTATACAGTGAATAAAAAAATCTGTAGTCTTAGCTACTTGGGAGGCTGAGGCAGGAGGACTGCTTGAGCTCAGAAGTTCAAAGCCACGGTGGCTATGATTGCACCACTAGGTGATAAAAGGCCCCCATCTCTTAAAAAAAATTGTAAGGACATGGGGCAAAGTTCATAATTTGTAGTTTAGTGAGAAAAGTAGTTAATAAACAATGTACTCTGCATAATCTTAAGTAATATATATATATATATATATATATATATATATATATATATATACAATCTACGTTACCATGGCTAAAACATTTGGGAAGAGGTGATTTGGGAGTGGCAGCAGCAGGATTTTATTTTTTATCCTGATGTAATTTTTTTAAACAATTTTTACACATTTGCTGCATAAATGAGTCCATAAGTCCACACCTTTCTTTTTTTTTTTTTTTTTTGAGATGGAGTCTCGCACTGTCACCCAGGCTAGAATGCAGTGGCTCAATCACGGCTCACTGCAACCTCTGCTTCCCAGGTTCAAGTGATCCTCCTGCCTCAGCCTCCCAAGTAGCTGGGACTCCAGGCACGCACCACCACACCCTGCTAATTTTCGTAATTTTTAGTAGAGACTGAGTTTCACCGTATTGATCAGGCTGGTCTCGAACTCCTGACCTCAGGTGATCTACCGGCCTCTGCCTCCCAAACTCCTGGGATTACAGGCATGAGCCACCACACCCAGGAGTCCAGGCCTTATGTTGTACAATTTCGTACACTCCTGAGAGTTCCATTTCTGACAGGCACAGTATCCCCAGCGCTGGGGCAGGGGCTTGCTCTTCCCATAATCTGCACTTCCTTCACAATCTGCACTTCTTTTCTGGAAAGCAGTCTGAAAGGACAGACATCAGCATTTTAATGGAGGCTGGGAGGACCACAGTTCACTTTAACACTCTCCTTATGCTGTCTTTATTCTTTACTGGCTTCATTTTTTAAAAACCATGAACGTAAATTATATGTATTCAGAAAATGTGATAAAGTTTCAAAAAGACAAGAGTACACCATCAGTCGCCCACAAGTCCAAGCTCCCTCCCCAGTTCAGCCCCTGAGGTCCAATGTGGGGTCTGGCTGCAACTTGAAATGCTTCCCAAGTGATTCTGAGGTTCACCTTGATGGAGAACCCCTACCTGTCACCAGGAGGGACGCCCCTTCGATTGGAGCCCTCAGTCTTCCAGAACAATCCCTGCACATCTCATATGGCACAGAGAAAGCAATCCACTTTGCCTGCTGTATTTATGCAGAATCACAGACTGCAGGGTTCTATTCTTCCTAGGATTATGGAACAGCTCCCTCAGTTAGCTTTTCAGGGCTGACGGAAGGCAGCTTCACTGCCCCGAGTTCTTTGGGGCTGTCTGTCAGCATGGGTATGAAAAATAGAAAAGATGGATGATTCCTCATTTCCACAAATGAATTGAAACAGATGTCAGACAGAGGTCCGGTGAACGGCTATGACATCACCAAGATCCACTCTGACAGCCAGAAATCCCAGGTCCAGGCTGAATGAGCCCTTGCAGGCCCCGGCACAGGGCTGGAGGTACATGGACAGCTCCCCAGTTGTGGGAGGCAGGCAGAGCCCCTGCCCCCTAGCAGTGAGGTGGGAAGAAAGCTCCGCTAGGTCCAGCCCAGGGATCAAAGGCAGGTGGGCCAGCATTTCTGCAAAGGAGGGATCCGGGGCTCGAGGAGGGCAGACCATGGAGGCTCCCACGGTGCCTCCTTAATAAATGGGTGCTTCCTGCCTTTCCCTTCCCTAAAGCTACAGGAGGCCCCTTCTTCCTCAATAGTTTAAATTAATTGATAAAGTGGGGTAAATTAGGACCAGTAATGAGATTAATAAAAATGCCTTTTGCCCGGCAGTAGCTGTGCTTGGAAGCATGCCAGGTGGGAAGAGTGTTCTCCTACATTTCCTGCTGTTCTTTTATTTTTAACAACAATGGATTGAAACTGCCCATTTGAAATTGAACAACTTTTCTGTATGTGGACTTTAGTTTCAGAATGATGAGTAGTTGTGTTGTTTAGAAAATTCACATCTTTGTGATTTGATATTTGTTTGGGCTGCTTTTGAAATGCCATCGTGGTGTGACACTGAGCTAATGCAAAGTTTTGAGTATGTTAATCGCCCTCTCCCCGGCCTCCCCCAGCCCAGAGGAAACTGTGGCTGCAGCTGGTCTCTGGGGCGTTTGTCCATGCAAAGACCCCTCTACTCAGTGGGAGGTTGAGGAGCAGGCCCAGCTCTTGCAGCCTCCATGGGGGAGGGAGTCTTGTTCAGTGAACTCCACAGGTATGGCGTCACCTAAGTCACCTGTGCATGCCTCGACCTACTTGTTTCTGCCCAGCTGCCCCTGGAGGTACAGAGAGCCAGCGGTAGCAGGAGCCCATGGGGACCGGGAGAGGGCGGTCTTGGTCTCCGTTTATGGAAAAGGGCCCAAGACCCAGAGAAGCCCAATCCAGCCTGGCAGTTGAGGCTGCCCACCGCCTGTTCCCAGCTGGTCTTACAGCCTCATTTTCTAAGGTTCCTTGTTTCCCCACCATTGCCCCACCCCACATCCTGGTGTGAGCAGGCACTCGGAGCTGGGGCATCGTGCATGCTCTGGTTTCTTTGAGGACCCTTTCTCCTCCTTCCTTTCTCATTCAAATGCTCCCCATGTCCCTGGAGTCCATGTTGGTTGACTTCCCCAAAAACCTTTCCTGCTTCCACGTGGTCTCTTTTCTGCTCTTACATGGCACTTGCATTAGGGTACGTGGAGTGGGTTGAGTGTTGTCCCCCAAAATTCACATCCACCTGGATCCTCAGAATGTGACCTTATTTGGAAATAGAGTCTTTGCAGTTGTGATTAGTCAAGAAATCAGTGATAATGAAGTCATACTGGATTATGGTGGGGTCAAAACCCAATGACTAGGGTAAGAGAATAGGACTCAGAGACACACCCAGGTAATGAGGCCACAGGAAGACAGAGGCAGACAACATCATTAATGATCAGGGAAATGCAAATAAAAACCACAATGCAATATCACCTCACCTGCACAAAAGGCTATCATCAAAAAGTCATCACACTACTGGACTTCAAACTATACTACAAGGCTACAGTAATCAAAACAGCATGGTACTGGTACCAAAACAGAGATACAGACCAATGGAACAGAACAGAGGCCTCCGAGGCAACACAACACATCTACAACCATCTGATCTTTGACAAACCTCACAAAAACAAGCAATGGGGAAAGGATTCCCTGCTTAATAAATGGTGTTGGGAAAACTGGCTAGCCATGTGCAGAAAGCAGAAACTGGACCCCTTCCTGACACCTTATACTAAAATTAACTCCAGATGGATTAAAGACTTAAACATAAGACCTAACACCATCAAAACCCTGGAAGAAAATCTAGGCAAAACCATTCAGGACATAGGCATAGGCAAGGACTTCATAACTAAAATACCAAAAGCATTGGCAACAAAAGCCAAAATAGACAAATGGGACCTAATCAAACTCCACAGCTTCTGCACAGCAAAAGAAATAATCATTAGAGTGAACCAGGAACCAACAGAATGGGAAAAAATTTTTGCAGTCTACCCATCTGACAAAGGGCTGATATCCAGAATCTACAAAGAACTGAAACAGATTTACAAGAAAAAAACAAACAAGCCCATTCAAAAGTTGGTGAAGGATATGAACAGACCCTTTACAAAAGAAGACATATATGAGGCCAACAAACATATGAAAAAATGCTCATCATCACTGGTCATTAGAGAAATGCAAATCAAAACTGTATTGAGATACCATCTCATGCCAGTTAGAATGGAGATCATTAAAAAATCTGGAGACAACAGATGCTGAAGAGGATGTGGAGAAATAGGAACACTTTACACTGTTGGTGAGAGTGTAAATTAGTTCAACCATTGTGGAAGACAGTGTGGCGATTCCTCAAGGACCTAGAAATAGAAATTCCATTTGACCCAGCAATCCGATTACTGGGTATATATCCAAAGGATTATAAATCATTCTATTATAAGGACACATGCACACGAATGTTCATTGCAGCACAGTTTACAATAGCAAAGACTTGGAACCAACCCAAATGCCCATCGATGATAGACTGGACAGGGAAAATGTGGCACATATACACCATGGAATAATATGCAGCCATAAAAAATGATGAGTTCGTGTCCTTTGTAGGGACATGGATGAACCCGGAAATCATCATTCTCAGCAAACTGACACAAGAACAGAAAATCAAACACCGCATGTTCTCACTCATAGGCGGGTATTGAACAGTGAGAACACATGGACACAGGGAGGGGAACATCACACACTGGGGTCTGTCGGGGGTAAATAGGGGAGGGACAGTGGGGGGTGGGGAGTTGGGGAGGGATAGCATGGGGAGAAATACCAGATACAGGTGATGGGGAGGAAGACAGCAAACCACATTGCCATGTATGTACCTATGCAACAATCCTGCATGTTCTTCACATGTACCCCAAAACCTAAAATGTAATAAAATATATACATTTTTTAAAAACTCAAAAAATAATAGATGTTGCCGTGGATGTGATGACATGGCTGGTGGGAATGTAAACTACAACCACTATGGAAAACAGCGTGAAGATTCCTTAAAGAACTAAATGTGTAATAGAACTACCATTTGGTCCAGCAATCCCACTACTAGGTATCTATCCAGAGGAAAAGAAGTCATATGAAAAAGATACTTGCACACACATGTTTACAGCAGCACAATGCGTAATTGCAAAAATATGGAACCAGTCCAAATGTCTATCAATCAATGAGTGGATAAAGAAATTGTGATATATGTATACATACACACCATGGAATACTATTCAACCATAAAAACGAATGAAATAATGGCATTTGAAGCAACCTGGATGGAATTGGAGATCATTATTCTAAGTGAAGCAACTCAGGACTGTAAAATCAAACATCATATGTTCTCACTCATATGTGGGAGCCAAGCTATAAGGATGCAAAGACATAGGAATGATACAGTGGGGATTTGGGTAAAGGATGGAAGGCGGGGTGAGGGATAAAAGACTACACATTGGATAGAGTGTACGCTGCTTGGGTGATGGGTGCACCAACATCTCAGAAATCACCACTGAAGAATTTATTCATGTAACCAAACATCACCTGTTTCTCAAAAGCCTACTGAAATAAAACATAAACAAATAACTAAATATCAACAACAAGACAGAGGCAGAGACTGGAGTGGTGCGTCGGCAAGCACAACCAGAAGCTGGAAAAAGCATGAAACAGATTCTCCCTGAAAGCCTTCAGAAGGAACCAACACTGCTAACACTTTGATTTGAGACTCCTGGCCTCCAGAACTGAAAGAAAATAAACATCCAATGTCTTCAGCCGCCCAGTGTGTTGTACTTCACTGCAGCCCTAGGAAATTAACAGCACTGACTACCTAATTTCCCTCTGCAAACTGTCCACAGTGCTTGATCTGTGCAGCAAAGCAGGGGGCCATCTATGAACATTTGTGAAATGACTGAGAGAAAGAATTCATCAAATTACAGCATGTTCCAGAGACCCACAGCAATTAGTGAAAGCAAAGGGCAGACTTGGTTTTCTTTTCTAAATGAGTCTCTGAACTGGCATTCTGAGCCTCCCCAGGCCTCCACCAGGACCCCATGCTGTCCCTGTCATTGTTCTGTGCTGTGGGAGGCTCCGGGGAACCAAAAAACACATGTAAAAGTGGCATGGATTTCTAGAAGGGCTCCAGGGTCTTGCTCCATGACAACAGAATAT
This sequence comes from Alouatta palliata, assembly GCA_004027835.1. Taxonomy (NCBI): domain Eukaryota; kingdom Metazoa; phylum Chordata; class Mammalia; order Primates; family Atelidae; genus Alouatta; species Alouatta palliata. The sequence goes on from PVKV010019109.1 coordinate 25,798, forward strand.
GGGTCAAGGTCAGGAAGCAGATGTTTTTCCTCTGCCCTAGCCTGACAAGGAGGTTCTGACCCCACTCAGGACCTGAGGGCTTCTCTCAAGGACCCCTAGATAAGGGATATGGCTTCAGGAAAGGGCTTTTACCTCCCTGGAAAAGGAAGTAAGAAAGCAAAAGAAATTAATTCACCATTTCCCAAAAGTGTCCAATATCTAACAATTTGCCATAGCCAAAAGCACTGAAAAGCCCATCATTGCTTTTTATTTCAGCATTGTTTTTAGAGAGGAGAAGGAAGTGCCATGAGGCACAGAGGCTGACTCCATCACTCAGGGGACAGGTGGGTGTTAGCATCTGCATGACATATACGGCACCTCCCTGAGGTATTACAGTCCCCGGGACTGGTGTTGTACAACTTACAGCACTGTTCCTGGCACCAGATTCCAGAGGGGCATCTCTAGAAAAAAAGTGCTTCGTGATGTGAAAGTGGAATGTGTGATTATTAGTGGCAGACCTCAAATTCTTTCCCTCCATGAAGGCTGCAACGTTCTGAGGTTTAACTGAATCACTGTGACTTCCTCCCTGGTCTGTTTGTTGACGTTCCCCTCTAAGAATGTCAGCACTAGAAAAAGGTCTTAGATGGCACCTGGTCCAGCCCACACATCTTGCAGAGATTCTGGAACAGCACTTTTCTTCCGTGGGGGACTTTTCCTTCCCTGGGGAGAGAGGTGCTTCACAGTCAGTGTATTAGTCAAGGTTCTCTAGAGGGACAGAATGAATAGGATAGATACATATATAATGGGGAGTTTATTAAGTATTAACTCACATGATCACAAGGTCCCACTATAGGCCATCTGCAAGCTGAGGAGCAAGAAAGCCAGTCTGAGTCCCAAAACTGAAGAACTTGGAGTCTGATGTTCAAGGGCAGGAAGCACCCAGCATGGAAGAAAGACGTAGGCTGGGAGGGTAGGCCAGTCTAGTCTTTTCACATTTTTCTGCCTGCTTTATATTCTAGCCATGCTAGCAGCTGATTAGATGGTGCCTACCCAGATTAAGAGTGGGTCTGCCTTTCCCAGCCCACTCAAATGTTAATCTCCTTGGCAACACCCTCACTGGCACACCCAGGATCAATACTCTGCATCCTTCAATTCAATCAAGTGGACACTCAGTATTAACCATCACACTTAGCAAATCACACCTGTCAGTTACTGTCATCTGTAGTGATAAAACACAAAGTTCTCCTCAGTTATACATCTGTGGCAGATTAAAGATGACCACAAATTCTTTGACTCTTCCCGCTGAGAAGGGGATGGAGGAGGGGCTCTATGTTCTCTCCCTCAGTCCCAGGTGGGCTCCATGCTGCTTGACCAGGAGATTGTGACAGAAGTAGCACTGTCTCATTTCCAGGCTCAGGCAGCTGCCATTTCCTGCCTCCGACAACACTTGCCACTGGATTCCAGCCACTTAGTTATGAGAAGCCCAAGCCACATGGAGAGGCAATTTGCAGACAGCTCCTGACTTACAGTGGTTCAACCTAACAATATTTCAACTTAGCAACAGCGTGAAAGCCATGCCCATTCAATAGAAACCTGATTTTGCATTTTGATCTTTTCCCAGGCTAGCAAATCTGCAGCATGATTCTCTTCTATTGAGCCATAGCTCCCAGTCAACCATAGATCACCAGGGTAAACAACCCATACTCTACAGTGCACTGTGTTGCCGGATGATTTTTGCCTAGCTGTAAGCTAATGTAAATGTTTAGGGTAGACTAGGCTCAGCTATGATGTTTGATAGGTTATGTGTAATAAATGCATTTTCCACTTGCATTTTCCACTTACAATGGATTTGTTGCAATGTCACCCCATCATAAGTTAAGGAGCTTCTGTAAAGATGCCCATGATCCCAGCTGACAACCAGTATCAACTGCTACCCAAATGAGTGCACCATCTTGGATGTCCAGTATAGCTAAGCCTTTAAACCGGGGGTCTCCAACTCCCAGGCCACAGAGGAGTAGCAGTGTGTGCTCTGTTAGGAGCCAGGCTACACAGCAGGAGGTGATCGGTGGCCAGGTTAGTGAAGCTTTATCTGTATTTAGAGCCACTCCCCATCGCTCACATTACACTTCCTGTCAGATCAGCGGTAGCCTTAGATTCTCATAGGAGCGCGAACCCTGTTATGAACTGTGCACGCGAGGGATCTAGGTTGCATGCTCCTTATGAGAATCTAATGCCTGATGATCTATCACTGTCTCCCATCACCCCCAGATGAGACCAGCCAGTTGCAGGAAAACAAACTCAGGTCTCCCACTGAGTCTACATTATAGTAGAGTCGTATAATTATTTCTTTATATATTACAATATGACAATAGAAATAAAGTATGCAATAGACGTGATGCACTTAAATCATCCCAAAACCATCCCCCCAACCCTGGTCTGTAGAAAAATTGTCTTTCATGAAACCGATCCCCAGTGCCAAATGGTTGGGACCTGCTATTTTAGATCATTCCAGCCACGCAGACCCTGACTGCATGAGAGATCCCAAATGAGAACTGCCCAGCTGAGCAGTCTACCCACAGAACCACAGTAAATAATTACAAGTTGGTATTTTAAGCCACTAAGCATTAGAGTGATTTGTTATGCAGCACTAGAAAACCAGAACAAGGGCCGCTTCCCACATCCTCCATCTAGAATCTCAGAACTCAAAGAAGTCTTAGGATTTATTTCTTCATTCGACGAATATCTGCTGAGCACTTGTTAAGACCCAAGAAATGTTCCAGGCAGTAAAAATTCAGCACTGAACACAACAAACAAGATCCCTGTTCTCATGAAATTTATACTCTAGCATGGAGTAGAGGGGGAGAGAAAATATCAGTGATAAGTGTCATGCAGAGAATTAAAATAGGAACATAAATGAAACCTAAAATTATATCAGTTTTTTTTTTTTTTTTTTTTGAGACAGGGTCTGACTGTCTCCCACGCTGGAATCCAGTGGCACACTCATAAAGGTTTTCTTTCATTAGTATTGCTACTTTCTAGCTACAAAATGCTAGTTTCCATTCTGTTAATATTTATCTGGTGTGTCTTTTTCTACCTCATTAATTGTAAACATTTTGGATCAGCTCAATGTTTTATCTCATGAACAACCAAATATGCATATTTGGATTATGCATCTTTTAATAGCTGCATTCACGCATTCACCTTTGCTGTAATTAGATACATTTTGAACTTATTTCTTCCATATTGTTCTCTATTTTTTAACCATTTTTTTATTTTATTCTCAATAACTGAATCTCCTCTACATCATCTTTGCATTTCTCTCCAAGCCTAGTTTCTGCATAAATATATACAATTTAAGGGCACCAGCCTTAGATAGCTTGCAGATATTATGTAGGTAAATAATCAACTGCCCTTTAATTTCCACCCCGGGATCTTCGTGCTGCATCCCCATAGAATGAGTCCCATCTATCATCTACCTGACAAGACTGCAGATACTTGACTTGTCCAGCATCTTCCTCCTCTCCTAGGTCCTCTCTCTATCACACCTTTCGTTCCCTCATCCCTCTTCCTCCAGGATGGAGTTTCCAGAACTATTACTTCACTTTGACCTCACCCCTTTAAAGTGTGGTGCCCGATCAAAAAAATGAGCCCCACGGTAATCTGATCTGTCCCAAGAGAAAATGAGATCGTTCTCGCCCTCATTTTAGACAAAATCCCATCATTTCCGGGGCTAAGCTGGCATTGACTCCTGGGAGCCAAAGCACACGGTGACTCACAGCAAACTCACAGGCAACCAAAGCCTCCACGTCTTCTTCCTGCTGTGAAGCTGCATCTCCTCCATCTTAACGTTTCACTGTCAAATCGTCTTAACGCAAATACCCAACTGTACAATCATCCCCAATCAGACATCATCCTTTTAGAGTCAGTCCACCGCTCCAGGCTTTCAAGTTATTTTTGGATGTTTCCCAACATTGTGTCATCCACAGAAGTAGACGTTTTCTTTGTTCAGATTTTCTCTCTGCAATGTCCATGGCCTCGGTCCAATAATTCTTTATATTCCATTTCTTATTTACAAGAACTATAGTCCTATCTGTTGGCAATTTGTGAAGAAGATAAAAGGGTGAGGTAGGAAGTTGCCCCCAGGCTGGGCATAGTGGCTCACACCTGTAATCTCGGCACTTTGGGAGGCCGAGGCAGGTGGATCACCTGAGGTCAGGAGTTTGAGACTAGCCTGGCCAATATGGTGAAACCCCACCTCTAGTAAAAATATAAAAACTAGTTGGGCATGGTGGCACATACCTGTAGTCCCAGCTGTGGGAAGTAGAAAAGTTCCTTTTTAAAATTTCCTTTCTTGTTAAAGAATAAGTGTGCTAATAACTTTGTTAAGCCCTATCCTATGTAGCTGTTAGACATACCATGCTTACAGGCATGTAGTATATTCTATGCCCTTGTACTTTAACCAAGATACCTGTGCTGGATGGGCTTACAGCCATGTCCCAGCTCTCCATTGCTTTTACTTGTTTAAAAAAAAGTTTTAAGTGTTAGCCAATCGGGTTTTGGTTTAGATTGTGAGGTCTGGCTTCAGCCAATGGAGATCAGACATAGCAGTAAGGACAACCCCAAAAGCATAAGGGATAAAGTTGTGTGTTTTCTTTTATTCATTGTACTCTCAGGGCAAGACGGCTAGTGAGAGTACCCTCCCTGCAGTCCACGAAGTAAAAATTGCATTGCTGAAAGATCCTTTGTCTCAGTGCCAATTTTTCTTTGTGGCACTGAGCATCTATTTCCAACAGCTATTTCCAACACTGCTACTCAGGAGGCTGAGGCATGAGAATCACTTGAACCCGGGAGGCAGAGGTTGCAGTGAGCTGAGATTGCACCACTATACTCCATCCACCTTGGGCTACAGTGTGAGACCCTATCTTAAAAAAAAAAAACAAACAAAGACGCCCCAAAGAACTCACAGGTGACCCCTCTCTGAGCTCAGCAAAGCCATCACACAGTGCATGTGAATAGCCAACCGTAGAAACAAACAAGAGGCTGCTAATGTGTGACAGACAAGTCTGGGGACACTCAGAGACCAACTGAGAAAAATCTAGGAAGGTAGGATTGCATTGTGATTGGCCTGTAATAAGCAGAAATCTATGCATTTGTGTCACAGAATGTTTAGATAAAGAAAGAGTTGGTCAGCAATAGCAGTATGGCGAGAAATGGAGGTTCTTAGAACAAAGGTTGTTGGCATCTTAGATTCAATCATGGCATGGGCTGAATTGTACCCCCCCATTTATACGCTACAGTCCTAACCCCCAGTACCCCAAAATGTGTATATTTGGAGATACGGTTTTTAAAGAGGTAATCAAAGTTAAATGAAGCAATTGGGGTGGGTCTTAATGCACAACGACTGGCGTCCTTACAGGAAGGGAAGATTAGGACGCAGACACCCACACAGGGGAGACTGTGTGAAGATATAGGGAGAAGATGTCATCTGGAAGCCAAGGAGAGAGGCCTCAGGAGAAACCAGCCCTTCCAGCACCTTGACCTTGGACTTCCAACCTCCAGAATTGTGAGAAAATTAATGTCTGTTGCTTACACCACTCTGCCCATGGTTCTTTGTTACGACCACTCAAGAAAACTCATACAGACTCTACCAACATGTGTGGTAACCCTCCCCTGAGCCCACCTTCCTGAGACCAACAGCTTCCCTCGTACTGATTCTATGCTCCCAGGAAACCATCTGCCTGTGAGCCGAGCACAGGAAGGAGAACACACTTGTTGGGCTGCCCCAAGCATTTATTATGCAGGCACGTTTCACCCAACTCTTAGCAAACCAGCATAAGGTTTAACATAGGTGCATATGCGTGCAGATATAGCGGGCACACCTATGTGTGCCTGCATCCCACAGCCTTCTCTACAGGTAGAGACGTGCACCAGCCTTGGAGAGACAAGCAGATCCGCCTCTAAGGAAACTTCATCCCCCGGGTGCATTGGCAAAATTGAGTTTCTGAAGAAGCCAAGTTGAGGATAAGCCCTGGCCATTAGGGAACAAGCCAAGATTCATTTGCCATTTTGTTACTGACCACTGATTCTTGGGCTCTCAATGCAACAGAAATTGACATGTGGCCAAAGAGTTTTCCCAGACAAGATTTTATTGGAACCTATTCCTGGACATAATGAGAGCAACACAAGAGGGAGAGAAAATTCCCTGACTCTCAATAAAGAGCCAGTAGGGCCTTTTTTGAGACAACACTCCGAAATTGACATCAGGAATAGGGCACGCAGGCTAGGCTGGATGAAGATGTAAGGGGTAGGGGACGCAGGTCAGCCTTATCTGGCCGCCATGGTTCTCTTGAGTAATGGGCCAGCTGGTAGTCTGGCCTGCAGCAACGAGGCTATAAATTGATTGTTTAGCATTCATTCCTTCCCAGGTCGGGACACTCAGACCTTGGTTATCTCCTAAGGCCAGTTCCTGGAATTCTTTAAGTCAAAGGCACGGTTAAACACTATGATATCAGTGAGGTATTGGCATGGGTTTTGTGAGCAATGGGAATGTTCTAGTGGAGGTGAGCTGAAGCCAAGCCCTGTCTCTATCTCAATTTTCTGGGACTATCTAGGTGGCCAGAGGACAATGCACCAGCAATATCCTTCATCTCATCACCTGTGAACTTGGAATTGCAACAGCACTGATACAACCTAGAGGCTTGGTTTGTTTTTCAAAAGCAGAAAGATGTGACAATTTAAGTATTTCAGATGAGCCTAAAGGAAGAAAGGCAGGGCTCCTGATCTGTGGACTGTGGCTCAGTATCTGGGTCTAGACAGAGTCTTGCCTGCAACTGCATGTGATTGGTGCAGCATGAGAATCTCCTAGTCCCGAGGGTTCTATGTGAAAGAAGGGGTCTTATACATTTGGTACTTCCTTGTTTTACACAGTGAGTTAGCGGCATGATTGAGATCAGAACCCAGGTGCAATGCTTTCTCCACTGGTTTATCTTGACATGCGGGTGCTAGCAAGGAAAATCATGTGACTCGAAAGGTCACAACAAGGAGGTTATGTGATCAACACAGGGCCTGATCGAAGGGCCTTCAAGGGACATAAGGTACTCTCCACCTATTAAAACCTTGTGGTCCCTTCCTGGGCTCCTCCCTCCCTCTGGTCCTTCCTGTGCTGATGCTCCAGGAAATGTGGCAAAATGCAAGAATAATCCTAGCGATCTCATTGCCCATCATCCCTGTTTAGACACACCCCAGACCCTCCAAGCTTCTCCATGGTCTGTAGGGCCCTACACGATCTAGCCCATAGGCAGACAACCTCAACTCATGGGCCCAGGCATGAGGGTTTCCACTCCCCATGGCCCCCACCACACAGCCCTGCAGGAATGAGGGTCTCCACTCCCCATGACCCCCACCACACAACCCTGCAGGAATGAGGGTCTCCACTCCCCATGACCCCCCACCACACAGCCCTGCAGGAATGAGGGTCTCCACTCCCCATGACCCCCCACCTCACAGTCCTGCAGGAATGAAGGTCTCCACTCCCCATGACCCCCACCTCACAGCCCTGCAGGAATGAGGGTCTCCACTCCCCATGACCCCCCACCACACAACCCTGCAGGTGTCTGCTCACATTCAGCCCAGCCTCCTCCTCAAAGCAGTTCCTTCTGCCCACTGCCTGCCACCTGCCCACAGAAGCCTTCCAGGCATGCTCAGATTCCTCAGTTCCCTGCTCAGGGAGAACCAGCTCCTTTCTAGAGCCTGCTTCTGAATCTGTATTTAAGATACATCCATGTGACAGGTAAGCGACAGGCTCCTCCACTAGACAGTGAGACCCGGGACAGATGCACAGAGCGGGCCCTGCTCAATGTCATCCTTGATACTGACTCAATGAGACAATTGCCACAACAACCCTCACAGTGGGCCCTGGAATAAACAAAGCAGAAGCAGCCCTTTACCCCTGACTTTAGACACAGTTTCCTCAGGATGATTTTCTTTTTCTCTTAAACAGCTGTGGTTAGAAGCATTGTATCAGTCCTCCAACGGGAGTTAGGACATTCAGAGGCAGGTGTGAGTGACAACAGCATCAATGCTAATAGCCTGATGGTAAGTAAAACAATATTAAAACAGGCAAAAAAAAAAAAAAAAAAAAAAGGGCAAAGTGATCATCTTGGTGGCTTAAGGTTGTCACTGAAAGCAGCATACAATCATGTCCTCAGGACCCCTGCCAGCGTGAAGATGTTTGTCCCTATGCTGAATAACCAGTGGCTGCAGTTTTTCTCATAAGTCAAAGTGTTATTCATGTATTTTCACCTTGAAAACAAAGACAACATAGCGCATTCTGGAAATATTTCCACCTGAAATCATGACAATCCTTTGCTGCTTCCATGACCTGGGACAGGAATTGGCAAGCTTTTTCTCTGTGGGCTACATGAAAGCAGCCATAAACAACACTATGCAAATAGGCGTGGCTGTGTTCCAATAAAGCTTTATTTACAAAAATCAGGAAGTGGGGGCCAGATTTGGCCCCTGGTTATCATTTGCTGACCCACATCGAGACCATTCATACTGACAATGTCAGATGAGTGAGCAACAAGACATCTTAGTCTCAGGAACAGACAACATCTCAAGCCCTTTGGGTGGCAAATAGCCACAGGTGTCATCTCATCAACTTTGTCTTGGGCTAGCCCCTTTCCTCTGCATTCTTCAGGAGCTGGGGGTGAGGTCTGCAGACACCGCTCTCTACCCTGAACCATGTCCTCCAGCACTGTCAGACCATGTAGGGTCCTCATGAATCACCTGGATGAGAATGTACATGCTGCAAAGTCTATCCCCTCCCAGAGGAACCGGTACATCTATGAATGGTGTTATTAATGAGTCTCACTGCCTCATCAAGAGCACTGCTCATCTCTTAATAATACTGCTGATTGAAGCCAAGACCCTTAGTCAAACAAAAGAAGCTTGTTTTGCCACTTTAACTATGGACATTAGTTTAAACAAAGGATCCTTGCACAGAGTGGTGATATAAAATACTCCTGTGCAAACAAATTCTTCCTATTTACCTTCCTGAGTTCTCCAGCTATTTTTTGTCATCTGCCTGGATAAGCCCTCCTCCTTCTCCTTTTCTCCCCTTCTCTTTAAACTTCAAGCATCATTGCCAAGCCTAACAGGTGGTTAACACCAGAGTTAATTAACCATAAATTAATTGCCATTCTAAATAGTTCCGGAAATGACTCCAGGACCGTTAAATGTGGGCTTGAGCAAGGCTCATCAAGGGGGTGTTTTATGAGAAGATCAGAGGGTGGGAGACTGCCATCAGCACATGAGCACGGCTAGGCAATGTTCCCCTCTTGAACGCCCTGCTTGAAGATACAGTGAAGTCGTCTGTGCTTTAGTGACAGAGAATACATTGCACGCAGACAGAATCGCAAAGAGAAGCATTTTTCTCTTAAAGAACACAAACCATAGCTTTGGAATTCCAGAATAGCTACGTCAGTGAAGCCTCAATGGATTCTGATTTCCAGGTAGTTAATTTTGGTCTAGGTTTCCCAGAATATCTGTAGTTCTAAGAGGACATATTTAGAAAATAAAAGTTGGACTATTTTGCAAGATATGGGGACTGGCATGAAGGAGAACAATTTCAGATGTTTGCTAATAAGATCTTGTCACAGTGAGGCAATAAAATAGGTCAAGCCAATCAATAGGGTTTAAAAGAAATTAAGGATTGTCCTAAGTCCTTTTATTACTAGGTTCAATTTGCTGTAAGTTTTGAAAAATACAATCCGACCATGCGGACCTTTCTCCCTTCAGCACCGAGAATTAGAGAGCCTGCACACCTGAAGCTGTTTTGCCATCTCTATTAGCCCTAGCATTGCAAATCAAAACTACTTCCCCTGAATTAGAAATTGAACTTGGGAAGAAATAACAATTATTTTCAGAAATATTTACAGGAAAATCCCAAAGAAAGACAAAAATTGAATAGAGAAAAAAATATGGCACTCTGCTTCCACCTGGGCTATAGAAAGCTGGAAAAGAGCATCACCCCTACCCTAATGATGAAAGTCAGACAAATTTCAAAATCATAACTTTGCTGGACTTATCAGAGATCTGAGCGTATGGGCAACCAAGTATCCTGAAACCCAAAGAAACGAGAGTCACTCCAATGCAGGACACAAACACCTGCCTGCCTGTGGCACACAAGAGGAGAAGGTGCTGAGCATCATAGAGGAAGGTAAGAAGAACTCAGCGGCAATACTAAAAAGTTGCAAACGTTTGAATGGGGACTTGCATGAGAATATAGAACGTTAGCAGACACAGGGGAGTCTGCACCCAGGCTCTTTTTCACAGAGCTCCAGCAAATATTTACAAAGATCAGGGATTGGGGAGGAGATGAGAATGATGTCACAGACTTTGAGAAAGGGAACAGATGCAGGAAAGACATGAGCCATACCTGGACCTTACTCCATTAGGAAAAAACAGTCTTAAGCCTCTGGAGGAGGCATAGCAAGGGCTATCTTCCATAGAGCACTGAGAGAGGAGAAGGGGCTAGGAGAAGAGTAAAAATAAAAAGCCTCAACTCCTGGGGTAGGGAAGGGGCTCATGATCCTATACCAGTACTATTGAATGCCTCTCCCACAAAAGTCCCACCAAAGTGTTTGACCACCATGGGCAGGAAGGACACCCTCACTTTGAAAGTCACAGATTAATGACACTGGCACACAGACCCGCCCAAGGCTGAGGCTTGGCCAGGACAACAGGGAACCCAATCACTCCAATCACCAGGCTACCAGGAACCAAGTAACAAGAAACAAGAATTTATTCCTGCCAGAGGGCCATGACCATAGAGAAAGACCCTTGTCTGCAATAGAGGCACACAGTCTATAGCTGAATATGGAGCAGAAACATTGAGAAGAACCATCCAGGACCCCAGACTCCTCCATAAGTAGAGGGTAGGACTAGAATAATTTAGTGAGGATGGAGGTGCACTGAACATAACCAGACCAACAAAAAGACCCAAACTCAGCTGAACTTCTGATCAGAGTGACTCAACCCCATACTAACAGCATAGGAGGAAAGGTTTGCCCACTCCAGGCATAATACTTTCACCTCAGTCTCTACTGTTCTACACATGATATCCAGCATTAACACAAAAATTCTGAAACCCCAAAAAAAGCAAAAAAAAAAGCAATGACCTTCTAAGAGACAAGGAAATCAACAAAACCAGATGCAGAGATGACCCAGATATTATCAGATAGGAAATGTAAAATACATATGATTAATAAGTCAAAAACTTTCATATATGAACAAATGGACATTTTCAGTAGAAAGATGAAAACTATAAGAGCCCAGAGAAAATCCAACAATTTTTTTTAAACCCATTATGGTAACATAAATGAAGAGTGCCTTTGCCCGACCTATCAGTAGACTGGATATGGCTAAGGAAAGAATCACTGAATTTGAACATAGATCAAAAGAAGCTACTCAACTGTCACACAAGGAGGAAAAAAAAAAAAAAAAGGTGAGAAAATAAAAAGAGCAGGACACTGAAGAACTGTGGGACAATACCAAGTGGACTTACACACAAATAACTATAATCCTAGAAGGAGATGCAAGAGAGAAAAGAGGGCAAAAGAGATATTTGAAATGAAAATAGCTGAGAATTTTCCACAAATAATGAAAGACTTTAAACCACAGATCCAGGAATATTAGAGAACTCCAAGAAGTTTCACTTCCCTCTCTCCTTAACTACCTGGTCACATCAGTGGAGTAATGTGGAAAGGTTACGTTAATGCTCAAACTGCTCAATGTGTTGACAGAAGATGAGGCTCCAAAGCATGTATTCTGAAGATCCACAAACACATCAGAAATGCCTGAATGATAAAAAGTGTTTCGATGAGACGTGTGGAAACAACACGAGGGAAAATTCACATGTAAAAGACATTATGTTTCAAACCAGTAAGAGCTGGGTCAAAACTCTAGAAAAAGTTCACAACTGTATAAAATGAAATGTTCTTTCATTCAACAAGTGTTTCATATCTTTTCTGTGTCAAGTTTGATGAGCTGTCTTTCTCAATGATTTGTCCATTTTATCTATCCTGTCAAATTCATTATTTATAAAAATCTATACATAGTATAATAGTTTATTATCCATTAAATGTAAGAATCTGTACTGATTTTCTCCTTTCTCATTCCTAATCATGATGACTGTGCTTCCGCTCTTTTTTTTTCATGCTCAATCTTGCTAGAAGTATATCTATGTATGAATACTGCTAAAAAGTTCAGCATTGGACTTCATTGTTTTCTCAACTGTAAGTCTACCTTCCATTTCATCGATTTCTGACTTTACCTTTATTATTTCCTTCATTCTTTCTTTCTTTTGCTTTCATGTTCTCTTTTATGTTTTTTTGAGAGAAAGCTTAAAATGGATTTTAAACTCATTTATATTTAAAGCTAGAAATATAAAGTAGAAATTTTTGAGGTGAAAGCTTAAAAATTTGATTTTTAAACTTTGTTATTTACTTATATTTAAGGCTAAAAATTTCTCTAAACCCTTCTTTAGTATTTCTCTCTCCTCTCTCTCTCTCCCCCACGACCCTCACCACTATCCCTCAGTTTTCTGTACCACCATGCACTGAGCAATCCCAGGAGAACAAAGGAGGAGACAAGGAGCAACCAGCTGCTCTTGAGTCTGCTCCTGACTTCTGTTCATACGACCAGCACACATGGCCTTTAAAGTGCCTGTGGTTACTGCATACTCTCAGAAATTGTCTCGGTCTGATATCCTCAGACTTACCAATTGCCCTCAGAGAGGAAAATGCTTGCTGATCTCATTTCCTGTAGGAAACATTTGTCTTTCTCTGAAAATTTACTCCTTTAGATTTCTTTGCAGTCTTTTAGATGGATTTTTTAAATACACTCTTTTTTCACTTTTGTATGTTTTTCTTTCTAGTTTTTTTGACTCAGGTGATCTTCTACATCCTAATCTGAGGAAGAAACTCTCATTACACAAACATATGTTGGTCAATTATCATGGAGCAGACCCTATTGCTTAGAATACAGTGGTGAATACCAGACATGATCAAAACTCTATACCAGAACTTCAAGATACACAGCAGTGCTTCCAGAAGAGTCAGAAACCATAATTTTTCTTTTTTTCTTTTTTTTTTTTTTTGAGATGGAGTTTCACTCTTGTTGCCCAGGCTGGAGTGCAATGGCACAATCTCAGCTTACCACAACTTCCACCTCCCAGATTCAAGCAATTCTCCTGCCTCAGTCTCCCAAGTAGCTGGGATTACAGGCATGCACCACCACATCCAGCTGGCTACTTTTTTGTATTTTTAGTAGAGATGGGGTTTCTCCATGTTGGTCAGGCTGATCTCAAACTCCCGACCTCAGGTGATCTACCCGCCTCAGCCTCCCAAAGTGCTGGTATTACAGGCGTGAGCCACTGCACCCAGCTAAAGTAAGGCCGGGGATGATGACTCACACCTGTAATCCCACCACTTTGGGAGGCCAAGGCAGGAGGATCACTTGAAGCCAGAAGTTCAAGACCAACCTGGGCAACATAGCAAGACTCTTTCTCTCAAAAACAAAAAAATTAAGTCAATAAGTAAATTTAAATAAATATTAAAACTGTGATTAAGAAGAATTGCTACTTCCCAGAGCAAGTTTTGATGAATCTAATGAACCTGATTTGTGTTACAAGTGGGTGATTTTTAAACATACATTCAATGCCATTTTTATTGTTTCTTTCCTAATCCTTTTTTTTTTTTTTTTTTTTTTGAGACTCTGTTACCCAGGCTGGAGTGTAGTGGCATGATCTTAGTTCACTGCAACCTCTGCCTCCTGGGTTCAAGTGATTCTCCTGCCTCAGCCTCCTGAGTAGCTAGAATTACAGGTGAACACCACCACGCCCAGCTAACTGTTGTATTTTCAGTAGAGACGGGGTTTCACCATGTTGGCCAGGTTGGTCTCGAATTCCTGACCTCAAGTGATCTGACTGCCTCAGCCTCCCAAAGTGCTGATGTTACAGGCGTGTGCCACTACACCCAGGAAATTTATGTATTTTTAGTAGAGATGAGTTTCACTATGTTGGCCAGGTTGGTCTCGAATTCCTGACCACAAGTGATCTGATTGCCTCGGCCTCCCAAAGTGCTGGGATTACAGGTGTGAGCCACCACACCCAGCCTCTTTCCTAATCCCCTATTTTTATGTAACCTTAACTTTGCCGCCAATGTAAGTTTGCAAAGCTTTACACACTTGTTCTTTTTATTTTCCCCTATATCCTCTTTGCCCTTAAAAACCACAATTAAAACCAACCCAACTATCTCACTCTTCATAAAACACAGCTGTTGAATAGAACAAATATTAAATATGTTAAAATATTAATGATAAACCATATTTCTAGATAATTTTGCCTCTCTAAACCTATTATTCATTTGGATTTGCATTTTTTTCACTCTCAAATAAAATAAAACAGATCAGCCGACAGTTAATATTTACATCACTGCCACTAAGTAATTGGTAAGACTGCACAAAGGCCAGGTGGCAGCATGTTAAATAAAAATCATCAAAGCGGTGCCTACGAGATGCCAAGTGGCCTTGTTGGACATACCTGTGCAAATGCTTCAACTCCTTCTGTAGAATCCATTGCATGTTCTGTCATGATCAATTACCCAGGAAAGCCTCCCAGGGCAGTGTGACTCAACACCACCTTCATGGCTCCCACTGAGCGGGCAGAACAGAGTGCTGGATTCAGAACTGCAAATCTAGTGTTCATCTAGGTCTGCCATGAATGAGCCATGTGTCCTGTGCAAGCTACTTCCCCCCATTCAGACTCTAATTCCTCATCTGTAAAATGAGGAGGTGGGACTAGTTAAACATCTCAGCACCTGCCATCTGCCACAGTCTACGTTTTTGGTAATTGGCTGTTAGTTGTTTTGGAAATATACTGGCTCATTCTGGGTTAGCTCAAAAGTGAAACCAGGAGAGCTTGCCTTTGGCTTCCCCTGCCTCCCGTGTGGGCTTCAGGAACTCCCCCCAGCTTCCACCTCAGAACCTGTGTATTTTTTTCACTCTTTCCCATCATAACCACTTTTGAAAAAGAAAGAGAGGGAACCATTGAGTAGTATTAGGAGCTGAGCTTGGAAATCAGAAGTGTTGGGTCTCATCTGCTTCTTCCAGGTTGTAACTCAGGCAAGTCCCATAAACACTGCACCACTTCATAGGATTCTTAGGAGGATTAAATGAGAAAATATAACTAGAGTCCACAGGACTTATGTTTGACATTAATAAGGCCTCAGCAAATGTTAAATATTGTTATTGTGATTCTTCCTTAGCAGGGAATAATCAAAATGTTAAGATGGTAGAACTAAGTTCTTCGATAATTTGAATTATTGTTCAGGAAAGGTTCACTCTTCTCCCTTCAAGGGGTGGGTGAAGTGTGCTGCCCTGCCCCACTGAGACTGAGCTTGGCCATGTGCCTTTCTTTGGTCAATAGGATGTTCATGGACATGATGTATGCAGAGGCTTTCCACATGCTCTCATGGTGTGGGTGGTCCTGAAGGCCTCTGATCTCTGCCAGGAGAAGAACATATCCAAGGTACCCACTACCCTTTCAGTCTGGGAGCCAGAATGAGGATGAATTTGAGCTCAGACTACAAACTGAAGGCAAAAGTCCAGGTTGGCCCAGACGAGTTACAATCAACCCATGAGTGTAAGGGTAAATGACTGTTGTCCTGAGCTTTTGAGTTCTGAGGTAGCTTATTACACAGCATTATTGTGACAATCACTGACTGATACACGTCACAATGATGTTATTGTGAGTAAAAGCCTGAAAGTAAGGGAAGCCTTTCAGGTGTTAATCATGTTTTTAGTCCTTGACTTATGTCCAAGCAGCTACTTCCTTTCTGGTCCTCTGTTCTCCCCATCCCCTCACCACTTAATCTCTGGAAAAATATTAATTGATACTCCTCTGCCAGGCCCTGGGAATATATAAATTAATAGGAAATAATTCAATAAGTTAAGGACTATTATAGAAAAATGCCAGAATGCTGTGGCACCAAACGGAAGGGACACCTGAGATGGGCTATGAGGTCAGCCAAGGCAGCCAAGTATGAACAGAAACCTAACCCATGAATGAGAGTAACAAAGCCTCACCCCAGAAGCCACGTAACATGACACAAGCCTTAAAAAGCACTTTTTAAAAGACGAATTCCTGCCCCAGATCCTTTCTTCCCTTCCTTAGTGAGCCAGGTTGAACTCAGAGAAACCTCAAGATACATTCATGCTTGCCTCCCTCTCCGTGGGGGAGCTACTTGGAAACACCCACACTGGGACCCACTTCCGAAGTGATGAGTTTGCACATTGTAGAAATGACTCGGGTCATCTGCTTCTGAAATAAGCTCATCTCACCCCATCTGGGAACCACTGAGGAGCTGCCCTCTGCCTCCTTCCTGTCTCCCAGGTGCCACCCTCTCCTGGGAGACTGGAGGCTGAGGGAGGCTCCCCAGGAATATCAGTCACCCCAGGGAAGCTCCCGGGAAGAGGCAGGAAGAGGTCAGGGACCCAGGGCACTCTCTGCCCTTTCACCCAGTACAAAGCCTTCCTCCCCTGCAAACCAGAGATCCCACTGGGGGCCTCAGGGAGGTGGGAGTGGCCCTCTGCTCTTTCCACGGAGAATCGGAGAATCGAAGCAGGGAGGCGGAAGTTTCAGCAGCTGCCGAGATGCCCACATCCACAAGGACCATTTGTACCCAGTGCCCACGCAGAGAGCCTAAAAACAGAGTCCAGACGGGAAGACGAATTGGGGTGAGGGCGTGGGAAGAGCCTAAATCTGGAAGCTTGATACATGCTGCTTCTGGGCCTTTAAGCCTAGATTTTCAAGGAGAGCATGGACTGCAGCATTTACTCAAGACATATTGGTGGAAACCGACGAGTTCCACTAAATCACTCATGAAGCTGATTGTCCTCGGCTCTGTTCCCACACGCGGGGTTACTGTCTCTCCCCTCCCCTTCACCTGCCCACACACTCACACACACACACGCCCATGCTCTCGCCCAGGCATACTCACACACACCCACATACTCACACAGGTGCACACACACACACACACCTGCACACCCTCAAACAGGCACACAGACACATCTACACACTTTCACACAGGCACACTCACACACACACACCCCTGCACACGCTCACACAGGCACAGACACGCCTACACACTGTCACACAGGCACACTCACACACCCACACACATGCACACAGGCAC
>PVKV010019110.1:0-29285 GCA_004027835.1 Alouatta palliata
CTGTCCCAATTGGACCTATCCCTTAACCTGTAATCTGGAGGGAAATCTGTTCACACACTCCTTCCTGATCATACGCTCATGCCCAGTCCCCCTGTTAGGACGGGATATCCTCCAGACTTTAGGGACTACCCTCTAACTCAACGGCCCCCCTCAGTCAGCTCCATCCTCCACCCGTCTCCTACTACTGACTTTAACCAACAACACATCCAGTCACAGCCCCTCGCCTCAACCCCCATCTCTCCTAAAGTAATTAACCCCTTGGTATGGGACACTTCCAAGCCTGTAGTGGCCAAACATCACACGCCAGTTAAAATACTTCTAAAAAATCCTACCCACTTTCCCTCATGTCCCCAGTTTCCTATCTAAAAAACCCACCGCCAGGGCCTAAAGCCTATCGTTACCTGACTCCTAGCTCAAGGACTGCTTATTCCCACCAGTTCCCCTTGTAATACCCCTATCCTGCCAGTCCGAAAACCATCCGGCGATTATCGCCTAGTCCAGGACCTATGCTTAATCAATGAGGCAGTGATACCCCTCCACCTGGTGGTCCCCAATCCTTACACATTATTATCCCCCGTTCCCTCTAACACCTCCCATTTCACGGTCATTGATCTCAAGGATGCCTTCTTCACCATTCCCTTTCACCCGGACTCTTACTTCCTTTTTGCCTTTACTTGGACTGACCCCAACTCTAACTCGTCACAGCAGTTAACCTGGACAGTCCTGCCCCTGGGCTTTAGAGATAGCCCCCATATATTTGGGCAAGCATTAGCGGCTGACCTCGCGTCTTGCCCCCTTCAGCCCAATCTTCTCTTACAATACGTGGATAATCTGTTGCTCTGCAGCCCCTCTCTTTCCATGTCACAGCAGCATACTGCTACTCTCCTTAATTTTCTTGAAACTAGGGGTTTATCGGGCCTCCCCCTCCAAGGCACAGCTGTCAGTTACCTCAGTAATCTACTTAGGCATTCACCTTACTCCACAAACCAAAGACGTAACAACAGACCGCCGAAAGACATTACTTACATTACAGCCCCCAAAAATGGCTAATACAATCCTCTCCTTTTTAAAATTTGTAGGATTTTTTGACACTAAATTCCCAATTTTGCCACCCTGGCAAAGCCCTTGTATGCAGCAACTAAAAATACCCCCACGGGACCTCTCTCCCATCCAGGGGTTGTTAAACAAACTTTTAAAACCTTACAGACTGCCCTGTGCCTGGAAAACTTCTCCTCCCAGGTTGTGAAACGACACAACAAGCCGAAAGTAAAAGTCAGGAATAACAAAGAACTCCTATTACAACCTGTGACCATCAGCAGAAATAAAAAAGAAAGAGTTCTAATTAAGGGTTCCTTTCTTTCTCAGGTTTTTACAAGCCCACATGAGGAAAATTTCCAAGGTAGCTGTAAACCAGATGCTGCTATATCCCTATGTCCAACTCCCAACTGAGACACTGGCCAACTGACCCCTTCCCCACTTCGCCCCTACTCAGAAGGAAGTAGCCAGAAAGAAACGGCGTCCTATATCATCAAAGAGGTCGGAATGTAAGGCCAGTTGCCTTGCCGGGAGCTCAGACGCGCCCATTCCTCCCAGCATCTGGGAATAACGTCACCACTCCACGATCAACATGTAACTCCTCCACATAGCCTCCCCAACACCCACACCTGAAGCAAACTCTGCACCTGAAACCTAGCCTGCCACTGAAAACCCCCGCCCAAAAATTTTCAAAAAGCCCCAACAAACCTTGCCCAATAGCACTTTCCTGCCCAATAGCACTTTCCTGCCCAATAGCACTTTCTTGCCTGATAACACTTTCTTGCCTAATAGCACTCCCTTGCCCCATAAGCACTTTGCTCCGTCAAGGTCATTTTTCCCCAAGGCTGCCCGCTCACCAAGAATCCCACCTGCCCACTAGTAGTAGCCTGCCTCCTCCACGTCCTATGTTCCAGTATCCAATCAAATGCTTTATGCTTTGTCTCCTCAGTTCCCAATTAAATCCCTTCAGTCCCTATAAAACCCCTTGCCCTAAAAAGTTATGCGTGACTTCTCTGGCCCCCTCCCAGACCACAGAACCTCTCCTGGTAGCTGAATAAATTGGTTTTTCATTTTCTTATACTAGTCTCAGTTTCCTCATTTTAAACTCGGCAATAACCCTTACAAAAAGCACTGAAACCAACTCCATTGGAGTGCATGCTAAATAATTTCGAGAAAGATTTTTCTGGGGAATATGGTGTAAAGTGATCTCCTCAAATGTTAAAAACTCTTTGTGAACTAGAATGGCCTTCTTTTGGTGTGGAATGGCCGGATGAAGGAACTACAGATAGGGAAACAGTTGACTGTGTCTCTAAGGTGGTGACCAGGGTGGGAGGACAGCCAGGGCATCCAGACCAATTGCCTTATATTAACTCATGGCTGAATATAATTCAAACCTGACCTGCATGGCTGCAGCACTGTCTGGTGGGTTATTGCAAAATGCTTGTAGCTCGAGCCAAGCCCAGCATGAAAAAAAAATCAGCTTTGCCTGGAACTTCAGAAACAAAGGAAAAGGTAAAAAGGAAAACCAGGAATAGATAGAGTTAAACTGCTAACCCTAAAGACAAGGGAGAGCCAGCTGTGCAGCTTTGTGTGGGAGTTGCCAGACTAACCAGCTGAGATAGGGCAAACTGTGTAAAAATAAGGTGCTAAGCTAGTATAACAGCAAGTGAAACAGCTAAGTTAATCAAAAAGGAAGAGAGAGAGTGCAAATAAAATAGAAACTTAAGGAAGAAACCCTGTGAGTCTAGCAATACAAGATTTAAATGGAAACTCCAAAATCTAGATGGGTTTAAAGGCATGACTGCCACTCAGCTCATACAGGTGGCCCACAAATTGTTCATTAACTGTGAGGAGGAGGCCAAAAATGAAGCAGATTAAAAGCTTAAAAGAAAAGCAGATCTGCTGGCCATGGCTCTCACAGAAAGGGGGGCAAATGCAGCAAGAGGACATGACCAAGGTCATGGGCAAGGGAGAGGTTTAACCCAAGAGAACTTCGAAAACTGACCAGACTAGAGAGAGACCAGTGTGCAATATGCAAAAAGAAAGGACACTGCCAGAGAAGAGCTCCAGAAGCTGACCTAATTGGCCTGCCAGGGGCTGAATGCTATGAGGACTAAGACAGACTGGGCACTATTTCGCTAGGCCCCCAGGAGCCTATGGTCAGGATAGAAGTAGGGGGCCAAGAAATAAATTTTATGGTAGACACAGATGCTAAACACTCAGTAGTAACTCAACCAATTGGACCATTAACTAAAATGTATGCTACTATAATTGGAGCCACAGGAGCGGCAGAGAAAAAGCCCCTCTGTTGGTCAAAGAAGTGTGATGTAGGAGGACGAGAAGTCCAGCATGAGTTCTTGTACTTCCCAAATTGTCTGGTTCCCCTGGTAGGGAGAGACCTACTCCAAAAGCTGCAGGCTTAGATTTCCTTCAAACCAGAAGGTAACGTAACTTTAGATCTCACTCGGCCAGAAGCAATGGTGCTAACTCTAACTGTGCCACAGGCTAAGGAGTGGAGGCTACACACTAGGGGAATGCAAGGGCTGGATTATCCCTTAACCCCAGAAGAAGAAACTATACTAATCAGGATAATAGATGAATTTCCAAAAGTCTGGGCTGAAAATAACCCACCTGGGCTGGCTGTAAACCATGCCCCAGTGGTAGTAGAGCTAAAACGAGGTGCCACCCTTGTCTGGCTTCACCAATACCCTTTGCCCCAGTAATATGTTAGGTGTATATGGGAGCATATAAAGCAACTCCAAAAGCATGGTATACTAGTAGCATGTCAATCACCCTGGAATACTCCACTTCTACCAGTGTGGAAGTCAACACCAATTGGAGGAGTATATGACTATAGACCAGTGCAAAACTTGC
The DNA here is from genome assembly GCA_004027835.1 of Alouatta palliata. NCBI lineage: Eukaryota > Metazoa > Chordata > Mammalia > Primates > Atelidae > Alouatta > Alouatta palliata. Next base: position 3,910 of record PVKV010019110.1, read on the forward strand.
AAGCTGTAAATGGGGCTACAGTCACTATTCACCTAGTAGTTCCAAACCCCTATACATCCATAACTCTTATTTTGGCAAGTGCAGCCTGGTTTACAGTCATAAATCTAAAAGATGCCTTTTTCTTCCTCCACCTGGCACCAATAAGTCAACCATTATTTGCCTTCCAGTGAGGAAATTTTTAGCTCACTTGGACCAAACTTCTGCAAGGGTTTAAGAACTCTCCTACAATCTTTGGGGAAGCATTAATAACAGACCTTAAAGCTTACACTCCTCCCAACAAAAAGTGTGTTCTATTGCAGTATGTGGATGATCTTTTGCTAGCAGCCCCTACCCTCGAAGACTGCCACCTAGGGACACAAAGATTACTTCATCTGTTATGCAAGGCAGGATATAAAGTGTCAAGAAAAAAGGCCCAAGTCTGTTTAAGGAGAGTTAGTTACCTGGGGTTTCACCTAAGCCAAGGGAAGCAGAAATTAGGGTTAACCCAGATAAAGGCCATCTGTAGCCTTCCAACCCCAACCTGCTGGCCACATATAAGAGAATTTTTAGGGGCAGCAGGGTTCTGCCATATCTGGATTCCAAACTTCTCACTCAAAGCCCTTGTATGAAGACACTAAATGGGGGGAAAGGAATCCTTTCTTTGGGGGAACTGAACACGAGAAGGCATTTAAACAAGTTAAGCAGGACTTAACTGAGGCCCCTGCTTTGGGACTACCAGACATGGCCAAGCCTTTCTTCCTTTACATGCACAGGCAGAGGGGAATGGCCATTGGAGTCTTAGCCCAAGTCCTAGGATCTTGACACCACCCGATAGCCTACTTATGCAAGCAACTAGATGTAGTAGCATAAGGATGGCCCCACTGTCTTAAAGTGTTAGCCACCACGGCCATGCTGGTAAAGGAAGCAGATAAACTAACCCTGGCAAGCATTTAACTGTTCGAGTGTCACACTCAGTCCTAACCTTAATGGATCAAAGAGGACACCATTGGTTGTCAAATCCAAAAATGACTCAATATCATGGGATCTTATGCAAGAATTCCCACATAACTCTAGAGGCTGTAAAAAACCCTCAACCCAGCCACCCTGCTTCCCATAGAACCGGGGGCCCCACTCTATGACTGCATAGAAACAATAGATAAAGTACCATCTAGCCAAAGGATCTTACAGATCTCCCTCTCCAGGACCCAGATGTAGAATATGTCAGTAATGGGAGCAGATTCACAAAGGCAGGAAATCAGAGGTCTAGATGTGCTGTAGTAATGTTGGACTCAGCAGTAGAGGCCCAATGCTTGCCAACAGGAACATCAGCCCAGAGAGCAGAATGAACAGCTTTAACCAAAGCGTTATTACTGGCAAAGGGCAAAAGAGCCAACATAAACAAGTACTTTAAATATGCATTTGCCATCCTGCATGTGCATGGGAGTATCTATAGAAAAGAGAACTCTTGACAGCCCAAGGAACAAATATATATATATAAAGTATCCAGAAGAAATTTTGCAGCTTTTAGATGCAGTATGGGCACCAAAAGAAGTAGTCATTATGCAGTGTAAAGGCCACCAGAAAGCAGTAACATCTGAAGATAAAGGAAACAGAAAAGCAGACAAGGAGGCTAAGTGGGCAGCCCTGGGTGGTCTCCCCCAATCCAGCATAAAGGATACAAAGGCTGCCTGTGCCATGACCCTCGTCCCGGAGACACTGTGTTCCAAATTACTCTCCAAATGAAAAGTCCTGGTTTGCTCAGGAAACTGGGAGCTATACTAAAGGAGGATGGTAGAAGTTTGCAGATGGGAAGTTAGCCATTCCTGAAGTAGTAGCCCCTAGATTTGTAAAACAATTCCACCAAGAAACTCATATGGAAAAGACAGCATTAGAAGCACTATTAGGACGCCACTTAGGATACCACTTCTATGTGCCATGGCTCACTGTCATCTCCTGAGCCGTTTGGGAACAATGCTTAACCTGCACCCAGAACAACCCAAAGCAGGAGCCAAGTCAGCCCCCAGGAATTCAAGAAGTAGGGGCAGCACCTTGTGAAAATTTCCTTGTAGATTTTACAAAGCTATCCCATGCAGGAGACTATCGCTATATGTTAGTGTTTGTACCCACCCAGCTTGGGTAGAGGCTTTCTCCACCAGGATAGAAAAGGCATGAGAAATAACTACAATATTACTGAAAGACATTATCTCCACAATTGGGCTACTTTCAACTATAGAATCAAATAATGGCCCAGCATTTGTGGCCAAAGTTGTCCAAAACCTAACATGGCTATTAAAAATAAACTGGAAAGTGTATACTGCCTATCACAGAGCTCAGCAAAAGTTGAGTGTATAAATCAAATGCTCAAGCAGCTATTAAAGAAATCCTGCCAGGAAACCCATCTGCAGTAGAATCAGGTCTTGCCCACGGTCCTCCTCTGAGTCAGGTGTACCCCCACCAAACAAACTGGGTATTCGCCCTATAAAATTCTGTATGGCTGGCCACCCACAATCATAACCCAAATTAAAGGGGACATCAGAGAGCTAGGAGAATTAACCCCGAGAAAGCAAATGCAGGCCTTAGGCATAATTATGCAGGAAATATAGGGTTGGGTTCGGGAAAAATCACCTCTCAGTCTAACAGATCCTGTGCATCCCTTGAAACCCAGAAATTCAGTCTGGGCCAAAAAGTGGAACCCAGCCACAGTGGGGCCAACATGGAATGGGCCCCATATTGTAATGTTGTCCACCTGACTGCTATTAAAATTTCAGACATCAGTCCATGGATCCATCATAGCTGGTTAAAGCCAGCAGCAGTTCAGGAAAAGTGGACCAGTAAGCAGCACCCAGAGCACACAACCAGACTGATGCTGCAACAAAACCAAGCTACCAACAAGAGCAATAGCCCTGCTCTAGTCACACAACTGGAGGCTGGCTAGTCCATGCATGGCTGAAACTTGAGGAGTCATCAGAAGTAAATGTGGATAAAAATCTTAACCCTAATTGCTATCTTAGTATTGTTAACTATTCTATTACTATGCTGTCATCTTTGCCAACCCTTATGTCCATGGAAAATTCATCCTGTCCCTGTGTGTTGGTATAGAAATGTCAATTTTCACTTTATTACTGTTAACTTCGATATCTGTACAAAAGGAAGGATAACCAGTAGAGAATATATTTACTGCCTGCAAACTACTTGGATTGGGAATACAGTAGTTAAAAACTTGCCGTATCAAACATATTATCAGTGTACAGTTAGGGGCTCATACTTACAACCAGACAATTTATTCAGTTTGTAGCCCAGGCAATAATCAACTGTATGTGTGTTATAATCCCAAGTTAGAGCCTAGAACTTGGTTTGAGGTCCAGGATAAGTCAATAGAGGGAGACCTACTCAATCAAACCATCCTTCTTCTTACTCCCTTTACAGCTAGGAGAAACTCTAGGATACCCTGTTTATAATAAAGTAAAAACAAAAGTAAAAAAAAAAAAGTGTAAATAGCAGAGGAGGTATAAAAATAGGGGACTGGAAAGATACTGACTGGCCACCTTAAAAATTATTCAATATCATGGGCGAGCTACTTGGGCACAAGATGGGTCATTGGGATACTGTACTCCTATTTATATGCTTAATTGCATTCTAAGATTACAAGCAGTGCTAGAAATCATTACCAATAAAACTGCACAAGCTTTAAATCTATTGCCTGTACAATCCACAAAATTAAGAAATGCTATTTACCAAAACAAACTAGCTTTAAATTGCCTCCTAGCCCAGGAAGGAGGCGTATGTGGAAAGTTTAACCTAACTAAGTGTTGCTTAGAAATTAATAATCATGAAAAAGCTGTCATGGAAATAACTGCAAAAATGCAAAAGCTGACCAATGTCCCATTTCAACCTTGGAAACCTGGATGGTCACCAGACTCCCTCTTTGGAGGTTGGTTCTCATCTTTTGAAGGATTTAAAACACTAATAGTAGGGTTTGTGCTTATTCTAGGTAGCTGTTTAATCCTCCCATGTCTCTTGCCTCTCTTGTTTCTGAGCATACAGTCAACCATAGAAGCAGTAATAGCTAAGCATACCACCACCCAAATAATGGCATTAACTAAGGATCAACCTGTCTCTCAGGAAAAAAACCTATCACTGCCCCCCTCCCATGAGCTGCCTGGAGGCAATGGGCTCATAAAACTTATGTAAATTTTGCCTTAAGTAAACCAAAACAGGAACCACAGTAACTGGGTAAAACAGATTAAGTTACCTCAACAGGACCTCAATAAACACAAAAGGCTACATCCTCTATCAAGGTAATTCAGAGGTATATCAAGGCAGAGCTCTGAAAGGCCTGAAATCAGTTTCAAGAAATTCTGTCTAAACCTCTTTGTGAGGACCACCATGGCATCCTATCTAGCCCCAGAAGATGGCTGGCTAGCCAATGATTGGTAAGATTCCTCAAGGGAGGAACAACCTAAGACAGGCACAGGTCACACAGCAGCATAAAGGCCAAGGCTAGAAAAAGGCCCTGGCCCTATGCCTAACTGGAGGTACTAAAGCAGAGCAGCCGCAAAGCATGCCTATCCTCTATTAGCCATCCCAAAGTAAAAGAAAGTAAAACTTTGGCCAAAAAATCAAGGTGCAACTTTCATAAAGGCAATTAAAAACATCTGTCCTAAGCAGTATTCTCTTCTACATTGAATTTAGTACTATCTTCAAAGAGAACACCATTACAGTGGTACATTGTATTAAAAGTATTACTTTATAGAGTGCACCAAAGGGGGGAATGAAGAGGAAAAATTAATAAAAATAAAATTAATGCAGGAAAGAGAAGCAAAAACTAAATTTTTCTTTTATAAGCAACCTTCTCTGAGTCCTTCCCCATCCCATGGGATATCCTGCTTTGCAAGTTTTATAATTTTATAAATTCTTGTATTCTTATTCTCTATAGCTGATAACCGTTAAGTGTCTGTAACATAGCAAAGGTCATAAGAAATACCCAAGCAGGCAGGACTCTGGCCTTCTGGGTACTGTAGCAGAAGGCAATAGATAAGGCCCATACTAGAATCCTTGAGCTCTACAGATAGCAAACATCTGGGTTGATAATAATAGTCATGTAAGCCTAAGTTAGGTGCCTGTCATTGCTTAATAAATTGCCTTTGTTCTACACCTGCAAACTTGTTTTAGCGCCACTGTGTACTACATGTAAAAAAAAGCCAAGCCCTGTCGTTGTTAGGGCTCTGCAATTTTGTTCCCAGTCAGGGAACCAGCTGGGCCAGTATACACCTAAAATAAACTCCTTCTGTAACCTCAACAGTCTCTGAAATTCCACAACACTATGGGCGTGTGTGTGTGTGTGTGTTTCAGAGAACTGAATTCACTGCTTTATTCCAAAAATAGGATGTTGATCACGTGAGACTTAAATATGACAAAAAATAGAAAAAGCAATAAAAATGAGTAATATTTGTAGGTGGGAAATAGTGTATACTTTATAAATGACTTTTTATTTACATTGTTTTAATCTTCTCCTCCCCCTTCCTTTCACATAGTGTTTGGGGCTTATGAATAAATTTTTAAAAAGAAAAATATGACAACATCATGAAGAGAGAAATATGCTATACATAAATGTAGAAATAAAAAACATAAAATAACTATTTTATAGCAGATCCCCCAATAATTAAAACCATGCCTTTTTAAGTAATTGTTATCTTAGTTCTGCATTAAAAATTAAATAGATTTTTTAATAGATTAAAGCACAATTTTATTTATTTTATCTTATTTTACATTGCACTCAGGAACATGAGCAAAAAATCAAAACCAGACTTTTTTTCTCTAAGTGTTTTGTTTCTCTTAAAAGGAAGTTTATTTCTTATAAAATAGAAGTATTCCAGGACAATCGTAAGCATTATCAGTACCCAGCAATTCAGTTTATGGAAAATTATTTGCCCCCCTCCAAGACACACAATAAACACTAAAATGAATTACCAAAAGCGTATTCAAAGATTACAATGAAAATGACAGTAAATTGGTCAAAACATTCAACACATTAAGCAAATATGTCAATAGGCACTGAAGAGAATGGTATATTGGGGAGATATATATATATATCTTAATGTGTTTATGATTCTGCTTTATCTTTCTTGCTTTATCACAATTTGTGATATATTGTTGAGTAATAATAAAGAATTAGAAATCACAGCTTCACTTAATTTACTCCATGGTGATAGTCAAAACAACACCTTGGTATTAATCACCCTGATTTTATGCCAGCCATGAAAAGTTGGTCTCTGCAAGGGTTACCACCTTGTCTTTCGGACTTAATTGTCAATTCTAGTAATAAATAATTTTTATTTCAATTTTATTTTTTCTGCTGAACTACCAACTATTCATCTTGATTGATTTCATATCAATTGATTTATATGCATTATATGCATTTATATTTAAAGCAAATTTTACCTATTTTTCACTTTCTTTCCCCCATTATCCTAGTATCTGCATTACATCCAGAACAGCTCTTCCATTTAATAAACTGGGGATATGGGAACTGCTCGCAGACGCTCAGCCAATTGGAATAGCTCTTTACACAAGGTAGGACTCTCAAGTGCTAGGTACCATCTCCAGCTTGAATGTCATGGCCTCCGACCATTCCTATTTAGCTGTCATAGATTTATTTGAAGAAATATTTCTCAGTTTTTTGTAAGTCCTTTGATGGACCTCTAGAGACAGTGAATAATTGTTTTCACTGATTCTATTGGCTTAATATGTCTCCCCCAGGAGACATTTCCCAAGGCTCCTCTCGTACTGCCATTCTGGGTATCTCACCTCCCTCAGAGGTAAGGTTCCCTTGGAGAGGCATCATACTTATCATCATCTATTAATTAACTTATCACCAGATGCATAAGATGCACTGAAAACAATAGGTCCTAGAAGTGGAAGCACAATAAAACAAAGTGGTATGCAACAATGGAGTGAATACACTTATGTCAGCTAAAACAATGCTACCTCACCATTGTCAATGGGACAAAAATCAATGACAAATAATGCCTGCTCAGAAGCAGACACAAAAGAAACACCATTCACCTGTTCACCACACAATGTATTAAAGAGAATGGTATAAAATGGTGAATTTTTATTCTCTTAGTGGATGCTTGAATATAGCTACTAGGGTAGAGGATGAGCCCTGAGAGGTTTGAGAAAATGATGGGGATGAGCAATTTTTATACTTTAACCTGTACTTCAGTATCTAGGGATCTTGTTTAAATGACAATTCTGATTCAGTTGAAATCAATTTCTGGTGGGGCCATAAATCTGTATTTCCAATAAACTTCCAGGTGATGCCAGTAATACTGGTATTTGCACTTCAAGTAGCAAGAGTTTAGAGCAGCAGTCCTCAAGCATTTTTGGCACTAGAGACCAGTTTCATGGAAGACAATTTTTCCATGGACAGGGCGGCAGGGAGTAGGGAGGAGATGGATCAGGATAAAACTGTTCCACCTCAGATACCAGGCATTCAGTTAGATTCTCAGAAGAATACAACAAGCTAGATCCCTCACATGTGCAGGTCACAACAAAATTCATGCTCCTATGAGAATCTAATACCACCACTGATCTGACAGGAGGTGGAGCTCAGGTGGTAATGCTCACTCGCCCACTGTTCACCTCTTCAGGAGCGGCCCAGTTCCTAACAGGACATAGACTACTATTGGTCTGTGGCCCAGGGAGGGTTGGGGACCCCTGGTTTAGAGTACTAAGGATGGAAACTACTGAATGAGCATTGGGGGAGAGGAGAAAAGGAGGAGACTGAAAGAGAGAGAAGAAAGCACAGATGTGGGCTCTTATGGAGCAAGCAAGAAGTGGAGGGTTTTACTCTCTGCAGTGTAGCACCCCTTCCTCGTGCCTTCTGAAGCAGTCAGAATGTTTTGTTATTTGAAACTATATAGTGCTGAGGAAGCGATACTCTTCCCAATAAGTGGTGTCAGGAAAAATGAATATCCACATGCAAAATAATGAAGTTGGACCCAAACCTTACATCATATTAAAAATTAACCCAAATTGGATGAAAGACTGAAATATAAGAGCCAAAATTATAAAAATCAGAAAAAAAAATCCCACAGAGGATTGCTTTATGAAATTGGATTTGGCAATGATATCTTGGATATGACACAGAAAGCACAGGCAACAAGAGATAAAATAGATTAATTTGACTTCATCAAAATTAAAAACTTTTGAGCATCAAAATATACTATTAAGAGAATGAAAAGGCAACACACAGAATGGAGAAACTATTGGTCAATTAGTATCTGACAAAGGATGAATATACAAAATGTATTAAAAAAAAACTCCCAAAAATAAAAACAAAACACAATTCAAAAGTGAGTAAAAGACTTGAATAGACATTTAACCAAAGAAAGTAAACAGTGTTCATTTTGGTAGAAAACTGAAAATAAAATTCTGATACATGATACAACATTGATGAACCTTGAAAACATCATGCTAAGTGAAATAAGCTAAATACAAAAGGACACATATTGTATCATTCTACTTACGTGAGATATCTAAAATAGCTAAGTCTATAGAGAAAAAAGTGCAAAAGTGGTTACTAGGGTCTGGCAGGATGGCATGTAGAATTACTGTTTAATGAGTATGGAGTTTCAGTTTGAGATGATGGAAAAAGCTTTCATGTAGTGAGGGTTGCAAAACAATGTGAATGTACTTAATGTTGCTGAAGTAGAGTCAAAAGGGTTAAATAGTAAAATCTTATGTATATTTTACCAGAATTAAACAAATACTATATGGTATTATTTAAACTTTTTTTTCTAGAATATGGTGAAGGGGTTGACATTTGCACCTAGGTTTGCTAAGTATTTAAACAGATGCTGAACCAGGTGAAGACATAAACACAAGAAATGAGAATTTGGGAAAAGAATTTAGACTTTGAAGGATCATAAATTTAGAGGTTTGAGCAAAGTTTACCTAAAATTTCCAGGGACTGGGAAACCCTAACTGACACCTGGGCTATAACATAATAATTATAATTAGTGCTTATCATATACCAGGTATTGCACCTTATGGAAATTTCTTCCTTAATCTCACTATAATGTAATGGCATAGGTATACCTCATTTAATACAGGAGGGAACTTCAATGAATGGAATGCCCAAACCTGTATAGTCAGTAGGTTCTTTTTTAAACATTAGACTGGCTGAATCTAAAACCAATTCCTATTCTTGTGGAAAAGATTCTACTTTTGTTTACCAAAGACCAGATAGACTTAAGAGGGGAAAAAATGAGTGAAACAGATAGGCTATTGAAAAGTTAAGAAAAACTATTAAAGGAAAACAGAGGAATGAGGTAATGTACTGATCATATTGTTCTGATATATCTCCATTTATGTTTCTTTGTACATGAATGAGATGACATTTCAAATTTTGACAGACTGCAGATGTATCATACAGTAATACTCACTTTACTGACTGATTTTAAAAGACAAAATCTAGAAGTGAGAGCTACACTGAAATAAAATTCCTAAGAGAATCTTTTTTCCACTAGACTCAAACCTCTGGCACTGCTGAAATTTAAGAGTAGTTTTTGGAAACTCCAGAGAGAAATAGCTTAGCTGCATTCTTATAGTTGGAAGTGTGAGTATAAACTTTTCTAGGTATCCTTTCTACTTAATGTTTTTTATTTTAGCCCTTTCCTTCAGTTAACATTAAGCCATCACTATGCTTGAGAAGTATGATTTGGGGACTATTTTTTCCTCATTGTACATGTGAGTCTTTTAGGCCACAAAGGAGAGGAAGAACCCACACTTTCTAATAAAGAATAATTTTCTGACACTGCAGATTCAATCCCTCTCGGGAGCACACTGGGGAAAAGCTCCTGGCTACAACAATTTTGAAGTTGTATATATTACAAAAATAAACACATGGCAGAGAATACAACAGTGCCAATCATAATTGTCAATAAACACCTATTGTTAAGGTGGAAAACTGACAAAATAACACTCGAATTTGGGAACGGAGTGTTCATGCAGGAAATTCTGAGACTCTTTCCATTTAGCTGAAAGAATCTTCATTCAAATGTGCAAGGACAAAAGATCTTTATGGGGAGAGTATGAAAACTTGCCAAAAAGTTAACTCTGGCTTTCTACTAAAATTTAAAGTTATAGAGGAAGCTTAGCTAACCAGCTCTAAGGAGGTGGTGAGGAATGGCGAACAACTCTCAGATACCCGCTTCCCATTCTACTCTCATTTCCTTGCTCTGCGTCTTAGTCAACATCAAATTCATGACTCTACATTTGGCTCTTCAAGTTCCACCAAGCATAAGCTAAGCCTGTATATCCCACCAGTTTCAGCTATTCAGAGTAACCATTTCTGGGGCTTTAGTGTTCTATTTTCAATTTAGTCACCAAGCACAAGACACTCCAAAACAGATACAGAAATGATATATCACATTGATGATCCAAAGATAACAAATATTCTACCAGGATGAGAATAAGTTAGTAGGCATGCTCTTGCTTCAGGGTAACCAGAAGTTTCAACTTGTTAAAACAAAGAGACAGAAAGATCAGAACTGCAGTCATGATGTGCATTATGTGCTTACACCTGGTCATTTCTCCACATAGCTTTAAATGAATATAAATAAAATATAAATGTGGAGAAATATTTGTGTCTATAGGGAACCACTGTTAAGGAAATAGATGAATTCATGTCCTTCGTAGGGACATGGATGAATCTGGAAATCATCATTCTCAGCAAACTGACACAAGGACAGAAAAACAAACACCGCATGTTCCCTCTCATAGGCGGGTGTTGAACAATGAGAACACATGGACACAGGGAGGGGAGCATTACACACTGGGGTCTGTTGAAGGGGCCTAGGGGAGGGACAGCAGGGGGTAGGGAGGTTGGGGAGGGATAACAAGGGGAGAAATGCCAGATATAGGTGATGGGGGGATGGAGGCAGCAAACCACATTGCCATATATGTACCTATGCAACAATCCTGCATGTACATGTACCCCAAAACCTAAAATGCAATAAAATATAAACACACACACACACACATATACATAAATTGAAACAATATTTAGAATTGGTTCCACTGCAAACATTCTATTTTTTCCATATTCCTTTCTCTTGAGTATCTAACAGGCACCTCTTTTAAAAAATAAAAAATAGGTATTTTGAAACTAATCATCCTTCCCCTCTAATGTTGTCATTTTCATGAGTTATTCCCTTTCTTTGTGGGTTCCTGAATTATTATAAATGTAGATTACTATAATGAAACAACAATTAACTTGAAATCAAAACATGAACATGTGAGTAAATATGCCACTACTGACTAAATCTAATGGATTCAACAATATAGCACATTTTAAGATCAGAAATAACATTAAAGATGATAGAATTTAGTTTTCCAAATGTGGAATTCTTAATTTTTGTAAATGTAATTTTTAAAGAAAAATAAAGTAGTCACAATTATTTGTAATATTCTAAGCCAAGAATTTTGCTAGAATGCAAAAAGAAATCTGAATAATGCAATAAGGAATGTTCTATAATCTGAAATTCTTTTGGACCTTATTATCATAAATAGCAGGCAGGCCTCATTATATCATGGTTTCACTCATATCAGAATCCTCCCAGCATGGAGCTCAAGAATGAAAATATAGCAAAGAGAGCAACTCTCCAAAGTACTCTTTTTTCTTACTGCTAAAGAATTTTGCCAACGGTTATTAACTGTTACACTGGAAAAACAGTTGGTGGGTATGTATAACCTTCCAATGTCTGTTTCATTGCTTTTTCTTCTAGGCAATCTGTTTGTCCCTCCATTCAATTTCTCCCTCTTTTTGAAAAAAATGGATCTAACCAGTGCACGTCTGGATATGATCTCAGTGCTGAAACCCACAATGTAGAAAATACTTTCCAGAATCTTGGAGGAGAAACACTACTAAAAGGGCCCAGCTGAGTGGCCCCGCACCACGAGATGGACAGAGCCTCCTCTATAGGGTTGGTGGTCTGGATTCAAAAAAAAAAAAAAAAACCTGGAGGACACCTCCCTACTGCTCAGGCTTAGGAATGACAGTGATTATCAGCTATTGTGACAGTGATAAAGTAATGACTTGCACAATGTATGTGTATGGAAGCTCAAACTTTCCCTCTGATTCTTTTGAGCCTGAGTCTGTTGAAATAAATTGATAATGCACAGATTAACAGGGAAAAGGGGCATGCATGTCTATACACATTCATATGGATATGGGAGCCACACACAAAGTATAATACTCAAAGAAAGGAACAGATGGTTGAAGTTTTTTTTTTTGTTTTGAGAAAAATCTCCCACTTTGCCCCGGCTGGAGTGCAGTGGCACAATCTCGCTCACTGCAACCTCTGCCTCCTGTGTTCAAGGGATTCTCTTGCCTCAGCTTCCTGAGCAGGTGAAACTATAGGTGGGTGCCACTATGCCTGGCTAATTTTTGTATTTTTAGTAAAGATGGGGTTTTACCATGTTAGCCACGCTGGTCTCGAACTCCTGACCTCAAATGATCTGCCCATCTCAGCCTCCCAAAGTGTTAGGATTACAGGCGTGAGTCACCACGGCCAGCCAGGTTGAAGTTTTTATACCATCCTAAGGTTATAGAATAAATAGGAGCTTGTGCTTGGGGTGGCTTCACAAGCTATGGGAGAGTGAAAGGTAGAAAGCATGGCAAGCCAAGGCTGTCTTGGAATGCAGATATCTCTCAGGTAATCTCAGAGCTGCTCTCAGAAAAAAAATAGATGGTGGTAGCCCGTGGTAAAGTTTCCCTGTCAGACCTGAAAAGTGTCAGACTTTTGTCCCCTTTCTCTATGAGTTCATCTTTCCTAGATTCAGATAAGGACAGCCTCAGAGAATGCCTGTTTATTTCACTAATATAAATTTTCTCTACAGATTCAAACTTCCCTTGCAAAACACAGCTTTCATAGCTATTCCTGTGGTTTGCAGACCCTTGGACTGGCCATATCAAAATATGCCAAAGAAGTGTATTTTGGATTGAAATATTCTGGTTTACTTCACATGAAATTTGTTGGGCTTGTTCTTGAAAACAGTAAATCATTTTTCCCTTCCTGATTAAGTACCCTAGTTTATCACACACAATTGAACCTTAGTTGCACATTTCAACTGCTAAGCAAACACAGAGATGGTGCTCTTGCTCAGAGCTGTGAGTGAGCTGACAGTGTGACTCTAACTCCTCTTTATTCTCTTAGGACTAATTCAAAATCTGGACATCCTCTTCCACCCCCATCTCTTCCACACCCTCTACCTCCAACCGTGACACTTTCCACTTCCTTGATAGACTTCTCAATCTCTTCCATCTTACCTGAGCCTCTCACATTGTGGGCCCATGTTTCTGGCCTCACTAATTCAATCTTGGGAATGATCTCCTTCTTTACTTCAGAGCTTAGAGAGACTCCTTCCTGCCTTTTTCCGGCTACACAGCTCATGCATCCAATTTTCATGGAGCTCCTATACCATGGGAGAGAGTCAGGGATCCTAGCTGATACCCTTTGCTTCCTGAAGTCTGGGGACAGGAGTGGCACTGGTTATATGGTACCATAGGCTAGCCTTAGGTGAAGGAGGGGGCTTCTGCTCTTTGTGTGACATGACAGTTCAGGGCTAACAAATCTATCACTTCTAAGGGATTTTGAGTCAATTCTCCTCAATTAGAAACTTGAATTTTCCTCACAGTCAATGAAGTTCATTTCATTTTTCAGATCCTGGCCTATTTTGATCCTTGTTTCTGCCAAATTTATATCTATATCTTACTTGTCATCTGAGGTACCTTTTTTTTTTTTTAGGTTTTCATTTGATGTTTGCTAATTGTTGAAATCCTTCCCACTTTACTTATCTTACTCTTAGGATAAATGCAGGCCTACCATCTGATATATAAAACTTTTGGTGCTGGCTGTGTTTAGGAATTCAGAAGTTTTCAGATATTTGAAGGATAATATGGTGCATATACTATAAATTATACATTCAACAGGATTTGTGGCTGCATATTTATTCACATTAAATAAGATATATTAAATACCATAAATAGTTTAAAATAATATTTTCTCTCAAATGAATTTGATATGAACTTACAATAAAAATGTATATTTGTTTATAAAGATTTTTGTATTTTAAAATTAAGGTTATGGATGGTAGACCTGTATTATGTTGTATAAATTCTAGAAATGAGTGATAGTAAAATTAAGTATGTTAAGATAATTTGGCTTTGTTTTTCATTGTTTAAAAAAAATGATTTATTTTTCTAATTTTGGAGACAGCATAAGGATGGAGTAAAACAAATGGTTGATAACAAGCCAGAAAAAGAAAGTAAAACAAGTGACAGCTGGGCAGGGTACTGAGGGAAGAAAGTCAATTAGAGGAAATAAAGATAAATATCAGCTAACTAGAACAGTGCATTATTAACAGAACAGTGACAGAACATGGAGGCAAAGAAAATCTTTATAACTTTGACAGCATACTCAAAAAATTTTCTTAACTATTACTTTTGAATGTACATTGCAAAGTCACAGACATAAGTCCAGGTAAAAGAAAAGTATCCAAGCCTGGCTGCCTCTATTAATCATCCTGGTTTCTAAAATTTTTTGGTGTTCTAAAAGGAAATATTTTTAAAGAGAAGCACTTAGGACTGTTTCTAGTTGGGAAGCCAAGAACACCCTTCAGTGTTACAAACCTCAGCATGCTCCAGGCATTCTTTGTTAAGGATCCTGCAATAATGCACACAGTAATGATTGAGGGGTAGAGGAAAGTTTCCAATTCCCTAAATTGTAAATGTAAGAAGACCCAAGGTTTTTATTTTAACATTGGGATGGGCCTTATTTGACACTAAATTACTTCTGATACTCAAAATATTGCTTCAGTCAAAATGTGGTCAGCCTATGGAAAAATATGGTTAAAAGGGAAATAATTGTTATCAACCAAAAGTATAAACTCCTGCAGCATTGATGATGGTATTTCACAAAAGAGAGAGGGTGTTTCTTCAATTCCTCTTATTTTAACTACAATTTTGGTTTTCCTGCCAAGTTTCAAGATTTTGAAGGATCTAGAAACACCCCTGCCTACACGATCTATTTAATAAATTGTTTCCTTTATAGGAAAGATAGAAAGTAGTAAAAAAAAAAAATGCAACAGACAGAAAAACTGTCAATCACATGCTAAACTCATCAATCATAGAGTTGTAATTGCAATTTCAAAGGGTGTTAGTTTCTCACAAATAGGGAGAAAAGTATGCATGAGCACAGATCCCACTGCCACTGCCAGTATGAAGCACTTTAGCTAGAACATCTCATCGGAATGTTGTTGCCAACAGACTGAGAACACATAGGCCCCTCCGGCACAGCAGGATCCTAACCTCAAGGGGCCAGAGAAAAAAGCCAAGGACACAAATCCTGGGCTATTAAAGCACATAGCCCAGGTGTGATGAGATGAAGCATGGCACACTGAAATCTTCCACAAAGTGAGCCAGTCAAATGACCCTACCTTGTAACACACTCAAAGCCTCAAGGGAATCAAAGAAGATAAAAGCAAAAAAATGCAATCCAAAGGACAATAACATCAATGATTAAAGGAACATCAGCCCACACCGATGAGAAAAAAGCAGTGTAAGAATTCTGGCAACTCAAAAACTCAGTGTGTCTTCTTACCTCCAAATGACTGCAACACTTCCCAGCAATGGTTTCTAAACATGCTGAAATGGGTGAAATGACAGAAAAAATTCAGAATCTGGATAGGAACTAAGATGACAGAGACTCAGGAGAAATTTGAAAACCCAAGGAATCTAAAGAATCCAATAAAATGATATAAGAGGTGAAAGATGAAACAGCCATTTTAAGAAAGAACCAAACTGATCTGACAGAGCTGAAAAACTCACTACAAGAATTCCATAATACAATCACAATTATTAAAAGCAGAACAGACCAAGCTGAAGAAAGACAGCTAGAAGACCAGTTCTTCAAATCAACTCAGACAAAAATAAAGAAAAATTAATGAAAGAAACCTGCAAGACACCTGGGATTCTGTAAAGAGACCAAATCTGTGACACATTGGCCTCTCTGAAAGAGAGGGAGAGAGAGCAAGCAACTTGCAAAACATATGTGAGGGTATTGTCCACAAAATTTCTCCAACCTCAGTAGACAGGACAACATTCAAATTCAAGAAAGGCAGAGAACCTGTATGAGACAGTATACAAGATGATCATCCACAAGGCACATAGTCATTAGATTCTCTAACGTCAATATGAAAGAAAAAATAATAAAGGCAGCTAGAGAGAAGGGTTAGGTCACCTACAAAGGGAACCCCATCAGTCTATCAGTGGACTTGATATGGTTTGGATCTGTGTCCCGATCCAAATTTCATGCTCAATTGTAATCCTTAATGTTAGAAACAGGGCCTCATGAAAGGTGACTGGATCATGGGAGGAGATTCTTAATGAGTTGTTTAGTACCATCCCCTTGGTGCTGTTCTTATGATGGTGAGTTCTCATGAGATCTGGTTGTTTTAAAGTGTGTAGCACCTCCCTCCATCCATTCCTCCTGCTCTAGCCATGATGCTATTGCTTCAACTTCTGCAATGATTCTTCATTTCCTGAGGCCTCCCCAAAAGCAGAAGCCACTGTGCTTCCTGTACAGCCGGCAGAACCATGAGTCAATTAAGCCTCTTTTCTTAGCAAATTGCCCAGTCTCAGATATTTCTTTATAGGAGTGTTAGAACAGCCTAATACTGAAAATTGGTACTAAGGGTGGGGGCATTACTATAAAGATACCTGAAAATGTGCAAGCAGTTTTGGAACTGGATAACAAAGAGGCTGGGACAGTTTGGAAGGCCCAGGAGAAAACAGGATGATGAAGGAAAGTTTGGAACTTCTTAGAGACTTGTTAAATTGTTGTGACCAAAATTCTGATAGTGATATGGACAATGAAGTCCAGGTTGAGGAGGTCTCAGATGGAAATGAAAAACTTATTGATAACTGGAGCAAAGGTCAATTTCGTTATACCTTAGCAAAGAATTTAACTGCATTGTGTTCCTGTCCTAGGGATATGTGGAGCTTCAAACTTGAGAGCGATGATTTAGAGTATTTGGAAGAAGAAACTCCTAAGCAGCAAAGAATTCAAGATGTGATCTGGCTGCTTCTAACAACCTATACTCACATGTGTGAGCAAAAAAATGACATAAAACTGGAACTTATATTTAAGAGGGAAGCAGAGCATAAAAGTTTGAAAAATGTGCAGCCTGCCCATGTGGTAAAAAAATATAAGCCCACTTTCAGGGGAGCAGTTCAAGACTGCTACAGAAATCTGCACAACTAAAAGAAAAGCTAATGTTGACAGCCAAGACAATGGGGATAATTCCTCAAAGGTATTTCAGAGACCTCTGTGGCAACCCCTCTCATCACATGCACAGGGACCTAGGAGGAAAAAATGGTTTTGTAGGCCAGTCCCAGGTCAGTCTCAGTATACTGCTCCCTGCATCCCAGCCACTCCAGCTCCACTCATGGCAAAAAGGGGCCCAGGTACAGCTCAGACTTCTGCTCCAGAGGATGTAAATCATAAGCATTGGCAGCTTCCATGCAGTGTTAAGCCTGTGAGTATGCAGAATGCAAGAACTGAGGCTTGGGACCCTCTGCCTAGATTTCAAAGGATGTATGGAAACATCTAGATGTCCAGTCAGAAGCCGGATGCAGGGGCAAAGCCCTCATGAAGAATATCTACTAGAGCAGTGTGAATAGGAAACGTGGGGCTGGAGCCCATACAGTGTCTGCACTTAGACACTGCCAAATGGAGCTGTGAAAAGAGGTCATTCGGACCCTGGAATGGTAGAGCCATCAGCAGCTTGTACCCAGCACCTGGAAAAGCCTTAGGCACTCAATGACAGCCCATGAGAGCAATCATGGGGGTTGAATCATAGAAAGACACAGGGGCAAAGCTGCCCCAGGCTTTGAGAGCCCCTCATTCACCCCAGTGTGCCCATGATGTGTAACGTGGATTCAAAGGAGATCATTTTGGAGCTTTAAGATTTAATGACTGCCCGATGCATTTTGGATTTACACAGGGCCTATACTTCCCTTTTTTGGGCCAAGTTCTCCCTTCTGGAATGGGCATATTTACCCAATGTCCATACCCCCATTGCACCTTGGAAGTAACTAACTTGTTTTGATTTTACAGGCTCATAGGCAAAAGGGACGAGCCTTATCTCAGATGAAACTTTCAACTTTGGACTTTTGAGTTAATGCTGAAATGAGTTAAGACTTTGGCAGACCATTGGGAAGGCATGATTAGATTTTGCAATGTGAGGACATGAGATCTGAGAGGGACCAGGGGTAAAATGGTATGGTTTGGCTCTGTGTCCCCATCCAAGTCTCATGTTCAATTGTAATCCTCAATGTTGAAGATGGGGACTGGTGGGAGGTGACTGGATTATGGGGGTAGATCCTTCATGAATGGTTTAGCACTATCCCCTTGGTGCTGATCTCATGATGATGAGTGAGTTCTCACGAAATTTGCTTGTTAAAATGTGTGTAGCACCTCCCCTCACTCTTTCTCCTCCAACAATGAAAGGTGTGCTTGATTCTTTTTCGCCTTCTGCCATGGTAGTAAATGTCTTGAGGCCTCCTCAGAAGTAGAAGCCTCTATGCTTCCTGTAGAGCCTGTGGAACCATGAGACAATTAAGCCTCATTTCAACATAAGTTACCCAGTCTTAGGTATTTCTTTATAGCAGGCTGAGAACAGACTAATATAGGATCTTTCAGGAGAAGCTCCATAGGCCAGAAGAGATTGGAGGCCTATATTCAGCATTCTTAAAGAAAAGAAATTTCCACCAAGAATTTCATTATCCAGTGAAACTAAGCTTCATAAGTGAAGGCGAAATATGATCCTTTTAAGATAAGCAAATTCTAACAGAATTCATTACTACCAGACCTGTTTTACATGAGATCCTGAAGGCAGTGGTAAATATGAAAATGAAGACTATTACCAGCCACCACAAAAACAAACTTAAGTAGATAGATCATGGACACTATAAAGCAACTACACAATCAACTCTGCATAACAATAAGCTAACAATATGATGTCGGGATCAAATCTACACATATCCATAATGACTTTGAATGTAAACAGGCTAAAGCCCCATGTAAAAGGCACAGAATTGCAAGGTGAATAAGAAGCAATACCTAATGGTATGCTGTCTTCAAGAGGGCCATCTCACATGCAATGACACCCATAGTCTCAAAGTAAAGGAATGAAAAAAAATCTACCAAGCAAACAAAAAACAACAACAAAAAGCAGGGGTTGCTATTCTATTTTCAAACAAAACAGACTTTAAACAAAGAACAAAAAAGACAATGAAGGGCATTACATAATGGTAAAGATCTCAATTCAATATGAAGACATAATTATCTTAAATATAAGTGCACTAAACACAAGAGCATGCATGCAGATTCATAAAATAACTACTTAGAGACATATGAAGAGACTTAGATAACCATACAATAGTGGAAGACTTCAACACCCCACTGACAGTATTAGACAGATCAAGACAGAAAACTTGATTCCAAATAAGGATACTTGCTTGGGACCTGAACTGAACTATTTGGGACCTCAACTCAACACTTGACATAATGGACCTAAGAGACAACTACAGAACTCTCAAACCAAAAACAAAACAGCATTCATTTTTCTTATCTGCACGTGGCACATACCCTAAATAATCAATTGACCATAAAACAATTCTCAGAAAATTCAAAATAATTGAAATCATATCAAGCACATTCTAGAACCATAGAGCAATAAAAATAGAAACCAAACTAAGAACATCACTCAAAACTATAAAATTATATGGAAATTAAATAATGTTCTCCTGAAAGAGTAAATAATGAAGTTAAGGCAGAAATAAATGAATTCTTTGAAACTAATGAGAACAAAGATACAACCTACCCGAATCTTTTAACCACAGCTAAAACAGTTTTAAGAGGATAGTTCATACAGCTAAATGCCCACATCAAAAAGTTAGAAAAAGTTGAAATGAACCACATATCATCATATCATAATTAGAGGAACTAGAGAAGCAAGAGCAAATCAACCCCAATGCTAACAGAAAACAAGAAATACTCAGCCAGGAGCAGTGGCTCATGCCT
The DNA here is from genome assembly GCA_004027835.1 of Alouatta palliata. Lineage (NCBI taxonomy): Eukaryota > Metazoa > Chordata > Mammalia > Primates > Atelidae > Alouatta > Alouatta palliata. The sequence continues at coordinate 24,042 of PVKV010019110.1, forward strand.
GTAATCCCAGCACTTTGGGAGGCTGAGGTGGGTGGATCACCTGAGGCCAGAAATTCAAGACCAGCCTAGCCAACATGGCAAAAACCCATCTCTACTAAAAATACAAAACGTAGCCAAGCATGGTGGTACACACCTGTAATCTTAGCTACTCTGGAGGCTGAAGCACAAGAATCGCTTGAACCTGGGAGGCAGAGGTTGCAGTGAGCCGAGATCATGTCACTGCACTCCAGCCTGGGCAACAGAGCAAGACTCTACCTCAAAAAAAAAAAAAAAAAAAAAAAAAAAAAAAAAAAAAAAAAAAAAAAAAAAAAAAAAAAAAAAAAAAAAAAAAAAAAAAAAAAAAAAAAAAAAACCAGACAAGAAATACCCAAAATCAGAGTTGAATTGAAAGAAATTGAGGGCCAGGCATGGTGGCTCACACCTGTAATCCCAGCACTTTGGGAGGCCAAGGCAGGCAGATCACTTGAGGTCAGAAGTTCAAGACCAGCCTGGCCAATATAATGAAACGCTGTCTCTACTAAAAATACAAAAATTAGCTGGGCGTGGTGGTGGGTGCCTGTAATCTCAGCTACTTGGGAAGCTGAGGCAGGAGAATCGCTTGAACCTGAGAGGTCAAGGTTGCAGTGAGCCAAGACTGCACCACTGTACTCCAGCCTGAGCAACAGAGCATGACTCCAAAAAGAAGAAAAGAAAAAAGAAAGAAATTGAAAACCATAAAATAGATAAATGAATCCAAGAGTTTGTTTAAAATTTCTAGTGACTCAGCCCTTTCTCTCTTCCAGGTACACAGAGGCAGACACCTTTCAATGGAGATTTCCTTTATAGATGCAAATTTCTTTTACAAAAGTGTTTCAAAATAGACAGCTAAATATTGGAAATGTGTATTTTGAAGACTAATATTGTTCCCTGGGTGGTATTTTAAAATTAGTGTCTGTTTCTTAGCTAAAATTACTGATTTCAGGGTGGGGCCTTTTAATGAACAGGGAAAACAAAGCATTTTCTATTCCTGGACTCAGCATAGATATCTCTGAAAAAGAAGCAAGCCTACTTTACCTGAGGGCCTATCTTTTCTAAACACTTTATCCAATTTTTAAAATCTTTTATTTTTTCTAGTTTAAGCCAAAGTAATATTTTCATGTGACTTACCAAAACCAATAAGCTTTAACTAAGGTTAAGACTTAACCAAGTATCAGAGGTGTTTGAACGAGAGAAACTCCATCTTGAGTAGGGACTAGGTAAAATGAGGCTGAGATCTACTGAGCTACATTCCCAGATGATTAAGGCATTCTAACTTACAGGATGAGATAGGTGTTAAAACACATGCTCTGAATGAAGAGACCCCTTAAACAGGCTTTGTGTGAGCAACATGGCTGTTTATTCACCCAGGTGCGAGTAGGCTGAGTCCAAAAAGAAAGTGAGAGAGAGCAGTGGGATAGGAGTTGGTTTTATAGGTTTGGGGTAGGCAGTGAAAAGTCACAGAAGTTACAGTTTAGGGTGGTTTTTACAAGCTAGGAGAGGGTCATAGGGTCTGGAGTCACAAGGTTGACCAAGGTCGGTTACAAAGTTCAATTGCTTTGTCAGTTGAGGTGGGAATAAGAAACAATAGAGAATGTCTCAAAGTTAATTAGGTGCCACATGGGTTGATCATTTCTTCTCCTTTTGTGGTTTTCCAGTTACTTCACACTTTGTAGTTCCGAGAAGCCATCCAAAGGTGTACGTGCCAGTCACAGGGGTTGCCATGGCTCAACTTAGGGTATTGCCTATGGTGTAGCCAGTTAAACTATAATACCTTACAAGTGCTCAGCAGAAAATACAAGTAATAAAGACCTTGCTGATAAAACAGGTTCCAGTAGAGAAGCTGGCTCTAACCCACCAAAAACCAAGATGGCCACAAGAGTGACATCTGGCAATCCTGACTGCTGCACTCTCATCAGCACCCCTGTAAATGCTGGAGGGTGTTCAGTTTCTTGGTGTCTTCAACAAAGAATTGGACAAAAGCACAAACAAAGCAAGGAAGGAATGAAGGGATATATTGAAAATGAGAGTACACTCCACAGTGTGAGAGTGAGCCTGAGCATAGGGGCTCAAAGGCCCTGTTACAGAGTTTTTGTGAGTTTACATACCCTCTACTTGGGGTATCCCCTATGTAAATGAAGAGGATGAAGTAAAGTTATAATATGGCTCCAATTACTAAAGGAACACCAGGTTCTTCACCTCTAATTGAATTAGAAAAAACCACACAGACACATGTGGAGTAGTTTTAAGGACAAGAGAGTTTAATAAGTAAGAAGGAATGGAGAAGACAGAAGGAAGAAGCTCCCCTGTACAGAGACAGAGGGAGGGGGGCTCCAAAGCCAAAAGAGGAAACTCCAAGTATGGTGGACACCATTCAGGTATATATACAGAGGCTGGAGGCGGTGGTATCTATTTTGCATAGGACTCAGGGGATTGGTTTGACTAGGCATGTCATTCACGTAGCCCACAAAAAAGGTGGCCCTCCCACCCTAGCCTTTTAATATGCAAATACAGGATGCCATGATGTTCTACACACCTGGGGATATGTGGAGGTGGCCATGTTGCCAGGCACATGTGGGGCAAGGGTAAGAAGAGGCTGGGAATCACCTTGTTTGGGTGGACCCAATTTCAAATGGCTTGTATTTGCATATCAAAGGTTGTCAGCTTGGCTCTAAGAGCCAGAGCTTTAGAAGAAATGTTTCTGGAGAAGTTTTAAAAATGAAAACTTCTGCAGTCCACCAAGATGGCCAAATAGGAACAGCTCCGGAGCACAGTTCCCAGTGAGACCAATGCAAAAGGCAAGTGATCTTTGCATTTCCAACTGAGGTACCAGGTTTATCTCAATGGGACTGATTGAACAGTGGGTGTAGCCCAAGGAGGGCAAACCAAGGCAGGGTGGGGTGCTGCCTCACCAGGAAGTGCAACTAGCCGGAGGACCCCCCTCCCTTCCCACCCAACAGAGGACATCAGGGACTTTTCCAGCCACTCTGGCACTCCGGTTCTGATCCTGCACTTCTATGGTCTTTACAGCCTACAGACCAGATTTCCACCAGGCTGATAAGAGCCAAGGGTTTCCAGCACAAATCTGAGCCGCCGTGTCAGCCAGCACCATGGGTTTTCAGGACAAATCTGGGTGGCTGTTTTGGCTGGTGCCTGGAACACCTGCAAAACAGAGCCTCCCACTCTGCTGAAATAAGGGGAGCTGGAGGCAGGGAGCCAAGTGATTTGGCTCAGCAGCACCCACCCCCACAAAGACCAGCAAACTGAAACCCTCTGGCATGAGAGTTTTGCAGCCAGCACAGCAACTTGAACTCAACCCAGGACAGTCAAGTTCAGTGGGGTGAAGGGTGTCCACCATTACCGAGGAGTTCTAACTTTACCTGTGTAAACAAAAGCGAGAGCAAGTTTACACAGAGCCCACAGCAACTCAGCAGTGCCTCTACAGGCAGACTGTGACTACACTCACTCCTTGCTGGGCAGGGCATCTCTGAAAAAAGGCAGCAGCATGTCAGGGACTTATAAATAAAACCCCACCTTCCCAAGACAGAGCACCTGGGAAAAGGGGCATTTGTGAGTTCCGCAGCAGCAGACTTAAACGTCCCTGCCCAGCAGCCCTAAAGGGAGCAACAGAGCTCCCAGCACAGCACTTGAGCTCTGATAAAAGACAGACTGCCTCCTCAAGTGGGCTCCCTGATCCCCATATATCCAAAAAAACACCTCATACAGGAGAGCTCTGACTGACATCTTGCAGGTACCCTTCTGGGACAAAGCTACCAGAGGAAAGAACAGGCAGCAATCCTTGCTGTTCTCAAACCCCCATAGGTGATTCCCAGGTAAAAAGGGTCAGGAGTGGACCTCCAGCAGTCCTGCAGCAGAGGGTTCAAACTGTTAGAAGGAAAACTAAAAAACAAATAAATAGCTTCAACATCAACAGAAAGGATGTCCACTCAGAGACCCCATCCAAAAGTCACCAGCTTCAAAGGACAAAGGTAGACAAATCCATGAAGATGGGAAGAAACCAGCACAAAAAGGATGAAACCACAAAAAACAAGAATGCATCTCCTCCTCCAAGGGATCACAACTCCTGACCAGCAAGGGAACAAAACTGGATGAAGAATGAGTTTGACGAATTGACAGAAGCAAGCTTCAGAAGGTGGGTAATAACAAACTTCTCTGAGCTACAGGAACATGTTCTAACCCAATGAAAATAAACTAAGAACCTTGAAAAAAGATTAGATGAAATGCTAACTAGAATAACCAGCTTACAGAAGAACATAAACGTCTTGAAGGAGCTGATAATCACAACACGAGAACTTCACAAAGCATACACAAGTTTCAATAGCCAAATCAATCAAACAGAAGAAAGGATATCAGAGATTGAAGATCAACTCAATGAAATACAATGAGAAGGCAAGATTAGAGAAGAAAGAGTTAAAAGAAATGAACAAAGCCTCCAAGAAATATGGGATTATGTGAAAAGACCTAATCTACGTTTGATTGGTGTACCTAATTGTTATGGGGACAATGAATCCAAGCTGGAAAACACTCTTCAGGGTATCATCCAGGAGAACTTCCCCAACGTAGCAAGGTAGGGCAACATACAAATCCAGGAAATACAGAGAACACCACAAAGATATTCCTCAAGGAGAGCAACCCCAAGGCACATAATCATCAGATTCTCCAGGGTTGAAATGAAGGAAAAAATGCTAAGGGAAGCCACAGAGAAAAGTCAGGTTACCCACAGACAGAAGCCCATCAGACTCACAGCAGATCTCTTGGCAGAAATCCTACAAGCCAGAAGAAAGAGGGGATCAATATTCAATATCCTTAAAGAAAAGAACTTTTAACCAAGAATTTCATATCCAGCCAAACTAAGCTTTGTAAGTGAAGGAAAAATAAAAATCCCTTACCAACAAGCAATTGCAGAGAGATTTCATCACCACCAGGCCTGCCTTACAAGAGCTCCTGAAGGAAGCACTAAACACAGAAAGGAACAACCAGTACCAGCCACTGCAAAAATGTACCAAATGGTAAAGACAATCGGCACAATGAAGAAATTGTGTCAACTAACGAGCAAAACCACCAGCTAGTATCAAAATAGCAAGATCAAATTCACAAATAACAATATTAACCTTAAATGTAAATGGGCTAAATACCCCAATCAAAAGATACAGACTGGCAAATTGGATAAAAAGTAAAGACCCGTCGGTGTTCTGTATTCTGGAGACC
>PVKV010019110.1:29385-43039 GCA_004027835.1 Alouatta palliata
AAAAAAAAAAAAAAAAAAAAAAAAAAAAAAAAAAAAAAAAAAAAAAAAAAAAAAAAAAAAAAAAAAAAAAAAAAAAAAAAAAAAAAAAAAAAAAAAAAAAAAAAAAAAAAAAAAAAAAAAAAAAAAGCAGGGGATGCAATCCTAGTCTCTGACAAAATGGACTTTAAACTAACAAAGATCAGAAGAGACAAAGAAGGGCATTACATAATGATAAAGGAATCAATGCAACAAGAAGAGCTAACTATCCTAAATATATATGTACCCAACACAGGAGCACCCAGATACATAAAGCAAGTTCTTAATGACTTACAAAGAGAAAGAGACTCCCAAACAATAATAGTGGGAAACTTTAACACTCTACTCTCAATATTAGACAGATCAACAAGACAGAAAATTAACAAGGATATCCAGGACTTGAACACAGATCTGGACCAAGCAGACCTAATAGACATCTAGAGAACTCTCCACCTCAAATCCACAGAATATACATTCTTCTCAGCACCATATTGCACTTACTCTAAAATTGACCACATAATTGGAAGTTAATCACTTCTCAGCAAATGCAAAAGAAGGGAAATCATAACAGTCTCTCAGACCACAGTGCAATCAAATGAGAACTCAGGATTAAGAAACTCACTCAAAACTGCAAAACAACATGGAAACTGAACAGCCTGCTTTTGAATAACTGGATAAATAATGAAATGAAGGCAGAAATACAGATGTTCCTTTAAACCAATGAGAATTAAGGCACAATGTACCAGAATCTCTGGGACACATTTAAAGAAGTGTCTGGAGGGAAATTTATAGCATGAAATGACCTCATGAGAAGCAAAGAAAGATCTAAAATCATCACCCTATCATCACAATGAAAAAAACCTAGAGGAGCAAGATCAAACAAATTCAAAAGCTAGAGGAAGACAAGAAATAAATAAAATCAGAGCAGAACTGAAGGAGATAGACACACAAAAAAAAACCTTCAAAAAAATCAATGAATCCAGGAGCTGGTTTTTTGAGAAGATCAACAAAATATATAGACCGATAGACAATAAAAAAGACAGAAGAATCAAATAGATGCATTAAAAAAAGATAAAGGGGATATCACTACCAATTCCACAGAAATACAAACTACCATCAGAGATTACTACAAACAACTCTATGTACATTAACCAGTAAATCTAGAAGAAATTGATAAATTCCTGGACACTTACACCCTCCCAAGACTAAACCAGGAAGAAGTTGAATCCCTGAACAGACCAATAACAAGGGCTGAAGTTGAGGCAGCAATTAATAGCCTACCAACCAAAAAAAGTCCAGGTCCAGATGGGTTCACAGCCGAATTCTACCAGACATACAAAGAGGAGCTGGTACTATTCCTTCTGAAACTATTCCAAACAACACAAAAGGAGAAAATCCCCCCTAACTCATTTTAGGAGACCAACATCATCCTGATACCAAAACCTGGCAGAGTCACAACTAAAAATGAAAATTTCAGGCCAAAATCCATGATGAACATCGATGCAAACATCTTCAATAAAATACTGGCAAACCAAATGCAACAGCACATCAAAAAGCTTCATGATCAAGATAGGCTTCATCCTGGGGATGCAAGTCTGGTTCAACAAATGCAAATCTATAAATGTAATCCATCACATAAATAGAACCAAAGACAAAAACCATGTGATTATCTCAATAGATGCAGAAAAGGCCTTCAACAAAATTCAACAACACTTTATGCTAAAAACTCTCAATAAACTAGGTATCAATGGAATGTATCTCAAAATAATAAAAGCTATTTATGACAAACCCAAGCCAATATCATACTGACTGGACAAAATTGGAAGCATTCCCTTTGAAAACTGGCACTAGACAAGGGTGCCTTCTCTCACCATTCCTATGCAACATAGTATTGAAAGTTTTAGTCAGAGCAATCAGCCAAAAAAGAAAGAAAAAAATAAAAAGAAATAAAGGGTATTCAGTTAGGAAAAGAGGAAGTCAAACTGTCTCTATTTGCAGAAGACATGATTGTATATTAAGAAGACCCCATCGTCTCAGCCCAAAACCTCCTTAAGATGATAAGCAACTTCAGCAAAATCTCAGGATACAAAATCAAAGTGCAAAAATCACAAGTATTCCTATACAGCAATAACAGACAGAGGGCCAAATAATGAGCAAAATCCCATTCACAATTGCCACAAAGAATAAGATACCTAGGAATACCAATAACAAAGGATGTGAAGGACCTCTTCAAGAAGAAATACAAACCACTGCTCAAGGGAATAACAGAGGACACAAGGAAACAAACAGATGGGAAAATATTCCATGCTCATGGTTAGGAAGAATCAATATTGTGAAAATGGGCATACTTCCCAAAGCAATTTATAGATTCAATGCTATCCCCATCAAGCTACCATTGACCTTCTTCACAGAACTGGAAAAAAAAACACCTTAAACTTCATATGGGACCAAAAAAGAGTCCACATACCCAAGACAATCCTAGGCAAAAAAAAAAAAAAAAAAAAAAAAAAAAAAAAAAAAAAAGCTGAAGGCATCATGATACCTGACTTCAAACTATACTACAAGGCTACAGCAAGCAAAACAGCATGGTACTGGTACCAAAACAGAGATATAGACCAATGGAACAGAACAGAGGCCTTGGAAATAATAGCACAAATCTACAGCCATCTGATCTTTGACAAACCTGACAAAAACAAGCAGTGAGGAAAGGATTCCCTGTTTAATAAATGGTATTGGGAAAACTAGCTAGCCATGTGCAGAAAGCTAAAACTGGTTCTCTTCCTTACACCTTATACAAAAACTAACTACAGATGAATTAAAGATTTCAACTAAGACCTAGCACCATAAAAACCCTGGAAGAAAACCTAGGCAATACAATTCAGGACATAGGCATAGGCAGGGACTTCACGACTACAATACCAAAAGCAATGGCAAACAAAAGCCAAAATAGACACATGGGATCTAATTAAACTTAAGAGCTTCTGCATAGCAAAAGAAACAAACATTAGAGTGGAACCAGCAACCAACAGAATGGAAAAAAATTTTGCAAGCTACCCATTTGACAAAGGGCTAATATCCAGAATATAGAAAGAACTGAAACAAATGTACAATAAAGAAAAACCCCATCAAAAGTGGGTGAAGGATATGAACAGACACTTTTCAAAAGAAGACATTTATGTGGCCAATAAACATATGAAAAAAATGCTCATCATCATTGGTTATTAGAGAAATGCAAATCAAAACCACACTGAGATACCATCTCATGCCAGTTAGAAAGGCAATCATTAAAAAATCTGGAGACAACAGATGCTGGAGAGGATGCAGAGAAATAGGAACGCTTTTACACTGTTGGTGGAAGTGTAAATTAGTTCAACCATTGTGGAAGACAGTGTGGAGATTCCTGAAGGATCTAGAAATAGAAATACCATTTGACCCAGCAATCCCATTACTGAATATCTACTCAAAGGATTATAAATCGTTCTGTTATAAAGACACACGCACACATATGTTCATTGTGGCACTGTTTACAATACCAAAAACCTTGAACCAACCCAAATGCCCATCGATGATAAACTGGATAAAGAAAATGTGGCACATATACACCATGGAATACTATGAAGCCATAAAAAAGGATGAGTTCATGTCCTTTTCAGGGACATGGATGAATCTGGAAACCATCATTCTCAGCAAACTGACATCAGAACATAAAACTAAATACCACATGTTCTCACTCATAAGTGGGTGTTGAACAATGAGAACACATGGACATACGGAGGGGAACATCAAACACTTGGGCCTGTTGAGGGGTGGGGGGCTAGGGGAGTGATAGCAGGGGGTGGGGAGATTGGGGAGGGATAACATTGGGAGAAATACCTAATGTAGGTGATGGGGCAATGGAGGCAGCACACCACCATGGCATGTGTACACCTGTGTAACAATCCTACAAGATCTACACATGTACCCTAGAACTTAAAGTATAATAAAAATATATATATTTAATGCCTTGTGTTTCCATTATACATATATTCATTTAGAACTTACTGTGTACTGATTGAGAATCTGTTTGTGGTACTGCAGACATAATCATGGCCAGAATACTATTGCTCTTAAGTAAAACACAAACTACTTGAAGATAGAGGCATGAAAATCATCACTTATAAAGTATTTTAATATCCCCTTCTTAATTTGAACACATGTTTTAGCTAAGCATAATTCTTTGTCAAAAATAATATTTAGATAAACACTGTTGGCCTTCAATTGACATATGACTTTATAAGGTCATATATTTTATTTGTTATATATAAGATATTCCTGTAACCAAAGTGTTCAAAAGCATATTAAAATAAAGAAATCCTTTCTCAAGAAAAAAAATAAAAACGTCCCAAGGACCCCTTTTCTCCTCTATCTACCTAAAATTATTTCTTAATAACTCCTACAACAGTTACAAAGTCATTTACTTGGTGTATGCCCTAGGGAGAGGATATTTCCTGTTGTAGATGAAGTGTGAATTGGCCTTATGTTCTCTGCTTCTAGACCCTATTTTCTTGCCTCACCATGACAATTTACAAATGTCATGGCAATGTCAGGAAGTTACCCTAAAAGGGAAGGTATGAATATTCCACCCCTTGTTTAGCATATCATCAAGAAATAACCATAAAAATGGGCAACCAGCAGCCCTCAGGACTGCTCTGTTTATGGAATAGTGATCCTCTTATTCCTTTACTTTCTTAATAAACTTGCTTTTACTTTGCACTGTGGACTCACCCTGAATTCTTTCTTGCATGAGATCCAAGAACTCTCTCTTGAGGTCTGGATCGGGACCACTTTCCTGTAATACAAGAACTAGGCATCTCCATAATGTTAGGTCCCCCAAAGATGGTAGCACTGTTGTCAAGCCATTATTAACTTGCTTACCTGCATGTATGCCTCCAGATGGCTCTCCTGGAGCCTGAAAGTCTGAAACAGTAAGAAGACCACAAAGAAGGAGGACAACAGGTTCCTATTCCAACCTACCAATCAACCCACTGAGTCAACAACAACCAACCCTAACCTGTAACTTTCCACTCATTGCCCCAAACTATAAAGCCTGCTTTGCCCCACACCTCCATGGTGACTCCCTTTTTGGACTCAGCCTGCTCACACTCAGGTGAATACACAGCCTTGTTGCTCACACAAAGCCTATTTGGGTTGCCTTTTCAGTCGGATGTGTGCATACCATTTGGTGCCAAAACCCAGGATACAGGAACTCCTTCAGGAGATCTGTCCCCTATCCCGTTCTCCTTCCTTCAAGAGTCTACCATTGACCTTGGTACCTCAGATTGGCCTGTAAAACCCCTGCCTTTGTTTTCAGATGAGGTAAACAATCTCCATTTCTCTTTAAACTATTCCTTTTCCTAAATAGAGGTAAAGATGACACCTCCTATCCGTGTTTCAAGAAATCCAACAGTAGTCACAGACTTTCCTCGGGAAGACAGTCTTCCCTTGGTGTCTGGTCAATGACGGGAACACCCACCTTGGCCTTTCACCAGTCACACAGCCCAGAACCCCAGATGGGGACACCTGCTGAGGATCCTAGTGGTTGTTCTCCTCCTCATCTCTATCTTTCTATTCAACCCTCTCTAGTCTATCATGGGCAATCTTCTGCCCTCCATCCCTCACTCTTTCCCTCTGGCCTGTGTCCTCAAGAACCTTAAACCCCTTCAACTTTCACCTGATCTAAAGCCTAAATATCTGATTTTTTTTCTGTAACACAGCCTGGCCTCAATATAAATTAGACAATGGCTCCCAATGGCCAGAAAATGGCACTTTCAATTTCTCTATTTTGTGGGACTTAAACAATTTTTGTCCAGAATGGGCAAATGGTCTGAGATGCCCTGTGTCCAGGCATTTTTTTTACACTCCAATCCCTCCCTAATCTCTACTCTTAATGTGATCCATCCCAAATTTTCCTTCTCTCCCTTCCATCTGCCCCTCCTGTCTCTTCCAGTGACTCAGAATCTTCCTTGTCCATTGACCCTTCCAACCTTTCTCCTCCCTACCTGTCCGAACCAGGCCCTAATCCAGGCCCTAACCTCCCCCCGCCAGAGCCTCCTTCCTTTACCTCTGCCCACAACCCACCTCCTTACGCCCCTCCTATCACCTCCCCACCTCATACCCAGTTCGGCTTACAGTTTTAGTCCTGCAGCTAACTACCCTGCCCCTGTCCAACAATTTCCCCTTTACAAAGTGGCGGGAGCTGAAGGAATAGTGCAGGTACATGTTCCTTTCTTTCTGTCTGACCTCTCCCAAATCAGTCAGTGTCTAGGCTCTTTCCTGTCAGACCCCACCATATATATAGAAGAATTTCAATACTTAACCAAGTCCTATAATCTCACCTGGAGTGACTTAAATGTCATCTTTACTTCTACTCTCACCCCTGAAAAACAGGAACAGATTTAGACCCTAGCTCAGTCTAATGCTGATGATTGCTGGCACCTTGAGCCTAGCCTTCAGGAAGGCGCCAAGGCAGTACCCCAAGAAGACCCTCAATGGGTCTACCAGACAGGGTCCCCTAGCATAGCCAAGTGAGATTACATGATCTTTTGTCTAGTTAAAGGGCTTCAGAGGGCAGCATATAAAGCTGTCAATTATGATAAACTAAAGGAAACCACTCAGAATAAGATAAAAATCCTGCTCAGTTTATGGCCCATCTAGCTGCCACCCTCAGGCAATAATATAGCATTAGATCCTGAAGGCCGCCTTATTTTTAATATGCATTTTATCACCCAATCAGCCGCTGACATTAGAAAAATCTACAGAAATTAGAGTCTGGCCCTCAAACTCCACAACGGGAATTAACCTCACCTTCAAGGTGTTGAATAATAGGGAAAAAGGTTCCTCACGGTAGCACATCTCAGAACCACAGATGCTTGCCTCTGCTGTAAGACAAACCCCAGCCATATAACCAGCTCACAAAGACTTCAAAGCACCCAGACTGCATCATCCCACCATCCCTCCCACACCTTGCTTCAAGTGTAAAAAATCTGACCACTGGGTCAATGAATGCCACAGGCCGGGATTCCTCCTAAGCCCTGCCCCCACTGGAAGTCAGACTTTCTGACTCGTCGCTACTCCCAGAGCTCCTGGAGCTCCAACCCAAAGCTCCCTGACTGAATCCTTCCCAGATCTCCTTGGCTTGGTGGCTGAAGACTAACGCTGCCTGAACATCTCAGAGACTCCCTGGATCATCACAGAAGTCGAGCTTTGGGTAACTCTTATGGTGGAAGGTAAGTCCATCCCCTTCTTAATTGACATGAGGGCCACCCACTCCATGCTGCATTCTTCTCAAGAACCTGTCTCCTTGGCCTCCCTAACTGCTGTGGGAATTGACAGTTACTGTTACGGGACTAAACTGCAAGGCCTCCAGGCCTCTCATAACTCTCCAGGTCTGGCGTCAATTAGGCCAGCACTCCTTTCCATATTCTTCCCTAATCATCCCCACTTGTCCAGTTCCCCTGTTAGGCTGAGATATCCTAACAAAATTGCCTGCCTCCTTAACTATTCCTGGGCTACAGCCACACCTCATTGCCACCCTCCTCCCCGAAACCGTACCTCCCTCAATAGCTCCCTTTAAGTCCCCCTACCTTAACCCTAGGGTGTGTGACACCACCTCCCCATCCCTTGCTACAAGTCACTCACTCTCCAGCTCAAAAAAGACTGGACCATCCTCCTACTCCTTGCACTCCTCTGGATCCAAGCCACACACCAAGAACCCACCAGGTATGGCCCATTCAAACTCCTAGATGGCTGTACCTTTCTGCTTGGACCCAACCTTATCCAAACACCAGCTTTCTTGGAGACTATCTCCCAGTCCTCCAACAGGTCAGACATAAAATCCACCATGCTGCTATTTTCTCTTACCCACTCCAGATACCCAGCCATATAAGAACACCCCAGTCGTATGGTCAGTTCTAATAAGCTTACCCTCTTAGTCTCTACAACCTCGGTGGACCGGCCCCCTTTCTGGTTGTCTACAGCACCCCAACTGCCGCCTGCTTGCAAAATCCCCCCCAGTGGGTACACCACTCCAGGATAAAGCTGTGTCCACCAGACGAGCAACCTGACTCTTCCACCCCATCTTGGAAGTCACAAGTACTCTCCCCAACTTCTCTCAAACTTATCCAAATTCCTGAAGAAACTTAAATGCCCTGCTCTTATCTTGCCACTTCACCCTCTTCCTCCATTCTGTTTACCAAGACATTTCCTGGTTGCGCCCTCAGGCTGCAACCCTTAACTCTCTTCTAGATTAAATAAATAAACTTCTTTTCCAAGATACCCTGCGTAACTTCTCCCCAGATGAAGTACAACTGTTTACTTTCATACTCATGCTTTGTCTGTCTATTCCTTCTGTTCCCTTGGCTGCTGCACATAATTGTACCTCCCCTTCCTATTATTCCCAACTACCTCTACAAAGCCCTTAACCCATTCTTTGCTAAACCAATCCAATCCAACCCTAGCAAAAGGTTGCTGGCTTTCCATCTCTCAATCAGCTACAACTTATACTGCCACTTTCGTCCCTGCAAAAACTTGGGTTCTTACTCACCTAACCTATCATCCTTGCTATGAAGGAAAAAGCCCCTTCCAACTTTTAAATATGCAATCACTAGCCAAATTCTCCATCAATATTTTTCTTGTGTGGGACCTCAACTTACCTCTGCCTCCCTACTAACTGAACCAGCACCTGCACCCTAGTCTTTCTAAGCCCCAAAATAGACATTGCCCCAGGAAACCAAAGTTTACCTTTCTGCTTGTTCCCTCAGCTTCCACAAGTTCTTAGGCAGAGATTTTTGAAATTCCACAAGGCAAACATTTTTTTTCTCTCAAAAGATGGTAAACATATTTAAATTTGGAGCAGAGAAAACAAACAGTTAACTGCAGAATGAGAAGGAAACAACTGAGATTATAAAATACAGATCCAACAAAGTTTTTCTTCTAAACCAGAACTAATAAATGTCATGGATGATTTATTGACCCAATATCAGAGAATATCCTTTAAATGTCCTGATGGACTTCACAGTCCTTTGGAGATGTAAAATCTGATCCTCTCTTTGAAACGGTAACATCTAGGTTATTAACTAAACAACCTTCCAGTTGAGCTCACATCTGAAACAAGTTAAAATACTTTAAAATGCTTAAAGTGCCTGCCTTGGATTCCTTACAGCATTGACAAAAGAGCACCTCACCCTGTAATCTAGTAGCTAAGATTCTGTGCTTTGAGGACTGGGGCCCAGGTTCCATTCTCTTTCTGGAAACCAACCTCATTCATTTTAAATTATTTATATGATTCTTGACCTTTTGGGGTACCTATTTGTTACTGATCCTTTACCCTTCCATGGACATCCTTTGATTTCCTGTCTTTGTAACTGTATCATATAGGGCTTTTGGGCCTTCATGTGAAGGTGCTCAGCTGAGAAGCTGAGATCCTCTAAAATATGGCTAGACAGAAATGTGGGTTTGACTCCATTTGTAGCTAGGAAGACTTTTCTTTCTTTGAGCTGTGTTTGGGGTTGTTCTTGATCTTGTGAGTACTGCTTTGCCTCTTATGTGTTAAGCGCACATCTGATTGAAGAGGCAACCCAAACAAGCTTTGTATGAGCAACAAGGCTGTTTATCCGGGTGTGAGCAGGCTGAGTTTGAAAAGGGAGTCAGTGTGGAAGTGGTGGGCAGGTTAAGTTACATGCAAAGCACTGTCAAATAAGAAATAATGTTTAACTTTTTTCAGCCTATATTTTAATGAATGTTATTAATATATGTTCCAAAATTGCATGGGAATTCTAAAATTCTAATATGTCTGAGTATATGCTATCAATCATAATTATGGCTAAGTTATTGTAGACCACAGAAATAACCATATTTCCTTGTCAATTGTGTCTTTAACTGTGATTATTTAAAGCCATTTCCATAGTTAATTGCTTTATTCTGATGCAGTTTCTGAAAACTTCACAAGCAAGCAACATCCAAGAATATGATGTATTTAAGGAGGTTGAGGAAAGGATGGAAAGGACCCTCAGAAGCACTCCTGAGAACAGGTTTCTAATAACTTTAGAATCATATCATTTGGACTGGGTAAGAATTCCTAGAACTTTAATGAAGAGACTGACTAGTATATAAAACTGCTCACCAAAGCATAACAAAAATTAATACCAAGAAAATATTTTGCATATTTTCATGCTAAATCTGTCAGTACTGAAAATGTTTAGACACACAGTTTGAATGAACTCCATGATCTAAGTAAAATTACCTATGATAGCCCATCAGTTATCAGTGCTATGCACTGAAATTGGAGAAACAACTGATATTCAAGCAGACATAAGTTTATTGTTAAGCATAGGCTCATGGAAAACCAGGATGGCTGTCTTGTCCTTCCTGAGTCCTTAAAGCTATTGTTATTAAAAGTTCTAAATCCAAATTAAATATATATATATATATGTGTGTGTGTGTGTGTGTGTGTGTGTGTGTGTGGTGACTTCTAAATTGCTAAAATAGTTTATGATCAATGTTTAGTTTGTCAAACTCATATTCTTGGGAACATAAATAAAAACCTCAGGTACATTCTACTATTTGATGGGCTATTTAAATACTTCTAAAGGGATTTCATTCAGTTGTCATTTTCAATGCATGTTTTCTGGTTATACAAAACTTTGCCATGCAAGGAAGCTGATATTATAACAGTAGCTCATTATTCCAAAGTGTATTTTCACCAAGAAAGTTTTTAATGGTTCACTGAGATCAACCTCTTCACAATATAGAACCCGAAGATTAGACATTCTAAGAATATCATTGAAAGACTATCCTCACCATCCACACTGCAGCAAAACTTCTGAAACTTGAACCTTGGGTTCATAATCTCACAACTTAGAGGGGTCCCTCCTCACTCTTGGAACTATACACACGTTGGAAAACTTAAAGCTAATCAGGGAAGCTTCTCCTCAGAAGAAAGTGGCATGCTTGATGTGGACAGCTTTGTCCCAACATCACAGATCAAAACTTCTCTACTATCACGTGACTGTTATCTTTGAATATTTTTTTCACTTGCTTATGCCTCTATGAATGATAGAAATCAAAGGGGATCTACTGTGTGCACTTATGGGGTATACTTTTATTTGTGAAAAAATTTGCAGCCAGCCTTATACATGGATAACCTTGTGCCTTGATAGATGGCAGATGAAGGCCTAATGTAGTTGAGAAATTTTAATGGTACATACATTGCCTCACAGTCAGTCAGAAACAGAACACTGGTCCACTCCTCTTAACCTACATCGTAGGCTAAAAAGAACACTGCCAGGAGGTCTTCACTATTCTGAAGGGCATTGTTTGTTAAGCCCTTATTTCCGTGGTTTAGAGTAAATGAGGTAATAACCAGAAATTTATCCCCCATGATAGGCTTTATAGCAGATTCTACTGTAGAGGCTATGTTACATAACAGACTTTAAATTCTCTTGCGAAAGTTATGCTAAATAATAGAAATTACTCTGGATTACTAACTGGCTAAACAGATGTATCTATGCAGCTACTGGCAATTCTTCTTGCCCCCGAAGAAATACATCACGTCCAATATTACAGAGATTAAGTTATAGGGTATTAATAAAGAGACTGCTTAAAGTAAGTAGACTCTTCATCTGGCTCCTTCTTTGATCTATTTGATTTCAGTTGGTTTGGTTTATGGGGAACCTGGCTAAGGAGCAGACTCCAACTCTTGGTATTATCCTCCTGACACTCTTAATAGTAGTCTCCCTGGTACACTGTATTCTCTCAAAAGTTTTAAATACTTCCATGCAGCCATCTCTAGAATGTCAAATGGTCTCTATTCAACTGGAATGACAAGAGCTGAAAGAAATATGTGACCATAAAGGCACTGTAATCCATGAATGACATGCTGAGACCAGAAATCCAAAATGATGGCAACTGAGAGTGGTGCTAAGGCCCTAAGGTTTGGTCACACGCTCCCCTAGGGAGGCCATTGTTTGCTCCAACAGACCAGACCAAACAAAAATGGAGTCACTTATGCTAAATATGACATAATCAAACTAAGACTTTAAGGAAACACACAGATTTTAGAACAGACCACAGACCACATTTTGTTTCTCCCCTCTCCCCTGTAAAAAGGAAATTGTAGCATAAGGAGGTACTCTCTACTCTAACCCTTACAAAAAATAATAATAATAATAACCTTACGACCTTGTTTCCACCTTACAAAACCCACTGTTCTTCTATTTCCCAGTGGGTTTCAAAACCAAGTAAGTACATTTACAATGGTGATAGTGACATCAATGACTAAAGTTTTGATAATTCTCTCAAAATTAAGCAGATGACCAAAAGAGGGGAATTGCTAAATCAAGTTTAGCCTAAAGCTACCTCCTTATGTATTCTAAGTTCAGCCTAAAAGTTTATCCATACATCATGAACTATAACCTAAATGGAATTATAGACTGCAGCTTACTCTTGTGCCAATCACTGAGTTTTGGCCAATGAATGGTGGCTAATTGTTTAAACCGTGTCCAAATAAGGCAAATGCTGAGGTGTAACCAGCTCCGCTATTTCTGTACCTCACTTCCATTTTCTGTATGTCCTTTCCTTTTTCTGTCTGTAGATCTTCTACATGTGGCTGCACTGGAGTTTCTGAGCCTTCTCTGGCTCAGGAGGCTGCCTGATTTGCAAATCATTCTTTGCTCAATTAAATTCTTAAATTTAATTCAGCTAAAGTTTTTTAACAGTATACATGGTCAAGTAATTTTCTACAAGGCCACCGAGAAGAACAAGGTGGAAATAGTAGTCTTTCCAATAAATGGTGCTGGGAAAACTGGATATCCACACACAGAACAATGAAACTCGTCTCTTATCTTACACCATACACAAAAATCAACTCAGAGCCAGTTATGTTAAAACACACATATATATGCATGTTCAACCACACTGACAGAAAATTGCATGAAGCCCTATTAGAGTGAGATACAAGATGTATTTATCTTTTGGCACATGTGTTATCACTTGCATAGCATCTAGTGTTATTTTTGTGCTGCCCAGGACTGGATCTTTATACAATGGCTACCTCTAGTAATGTAATTTTCAGCTATAGAGCAGTTCTATAGAATTTTCACCACTGCCTTGTGCTTTCCTATCCATGCTCTCTTTAAATAGCATGTAGTCTAGAGTAAGGAATGGTGAAGAAGAGTATTCTCTCAGAGTGGGAAGGGAAGCCCAAATATGTCTTTTCCTTTGTATGAGAAGTAAATCCTTTTAAACTACCATCAGCATCTATTAACTTCCTTCATACTTTGTCTATCATTAAGCAAAGCAATGATGTTGTTATCTACAACCTTCTAGAACAAAACATTGTGTGAATCAAGTCCTTCCCCCTGGCCAAGGTGATAAATCCTAGCTCAGCAGAGTCCTATGGAAACAGGGCTCTCAAAGACAGTCCAGCACACAGAAAAGTGAACCTAGCTCTCCAACCCACAGAATAATATTAGTTAAAAGCAACTTTCACCAGAATTCCTAACAAAGGTAATTTTTAATTGCTAGCAGTGTACATAATTCAGGGATGCAGATTTCAAATATACATCAAAAAGGTAGGCAAATCTGTGTAAATTTTTAATTCCCA
>PVKV010019111.1:0-42987 GCA_004027835.1 Alouatta palliata
ATGTTTTGTGGATTTGGAGTAGAGAGTTCTGTAAATGTTTATTAAGTTTACTTGTTCGAGGTCTAAGTTCAAGTCCCGGCTATCCTTGTTAACCTTCTGTCTCATTAATCTGTCCAATATTGACAATGTAATGTTAAAGTCTCCCACTATTATTGTGTGGAAGTCCAAGTCTCTTTGTAAGTCACCAAGAACTTGCCCTATGTATCTGGGTGCTCCTATATTGGGTGCGCATAGACTTAGGGTCATTAGCTCTTTCCCTTACATTGATCCCTCTACCATTGTACAATGTCCTTCTTATCTCTTTCAGTTTCTATTACTTTAAATTCTATTTTATCAGACATGAGAATTGCAACTCCTGCTTTTTTTTTTGCTCTCCATTTGGTTGGTAAATCTTCCTCCATCCCTTTGTTTTGAGTCTTTGTATATCCTTGCATGTGAGATGGGTCTGCATGCAGCTTACCGATGGGTTTTTTGAAGTGGCTGATACTGGTTGTTCCTTTCTGTATGTAGTGCCTCTTCCAGAAGCTCTTGTAAAGCAGGCCTGGTGGTAATGAAATCTCTGAATACTTGCTTGTTGATAAAAAATTTTATTTTTCCTTCACTTATGAAACTTAGTTTGGCTGGATATGAAATTCTGGGTTGAGAGTTCCTTTCTTTAAGGATGTTGAATATTGGCCCCCACTCTCTTCTGGCTTGTAGGGTTTCTGCTGAGAGATCTGCTGTGAGTCTGATAGGCTTCCCCTTGTGGGTAACCTGACCTTTCTCTCTGGCCACCAATAGTATTTTCTCCTTCATTTCAACCCTGATGAATCTAATGATTATGTGCCTTGGGGTTGCTCTTTTTGAGGAATATCTTTGTGGTGGTCTCTGTATTACCTGGAGTTGGGTATTGTCTTGCCTTGCTTGGTGAGGAAAGTTTTTCTGGATAATATCCTGAAAAATATTTTCCAGCTTGGATTCATTCTCTTTGTCACATTCAGGTACACCTATCAAACATAGATTAGGTCTTTTCACATAGTCCCATATTTCCTGGAGACTTTGCTCATTCCTTTTTACCCTTTTTTCTCTAATCTTGTCTTCTCATTTTATTTCATTAAGTTGGTCTTCGGCCTCTGAAATCCTTTCTTCCGCTTGATCAATTCGACTGTTAAAACTTGTGCATACTTCTCGAAGTTCTCGTATTGTTTTTCAGCTCCATTAATTCATTTATACTCCTCTTTAAATTGTCCATTCTCATGAACATTTCGTCAAACCTTTTTTCAACGTTCTTAGTTTCTTTGCATTGGGCTAGAACATGTTCTTTTAGCTCACAGAAGTTTCTCATTATCCACCTTCTGAAGCCTCATTCTATTGATTCCTCACATTCATTTTCTATCAGACCTTGTTCAATTGGTGATAAGGAACTGCAATCCTCTGTAGGAGGAAAGGCATTCTGATTTCGGGTGTTTTCAGCCTTTTTGTGCTGGTTTCTTTCCATCTTTGTGGATTTATCCACCTGTCGTCTGTGTAATTGCTGACTTTCAGATTAGGTCTCTGAGTGGACATCCAGCTTGTTGGTGATAAAGTTTTTTCTGTTTCTTAGTTTTCCTTCAGCAGATGCCCCTCCCCCACAGAGCTGGACCTTCCCTGGTTCAGCTGTACTTGTTGTGAAACTCTCAGTCCTCAGCAGTTCCAATTACTGTTTTTATTTTTATTTTTATTTTTTTTGTGGAGGGGGTTACCAGCCTTCCCCTGCAGCGACCCACTACACCAGCTGAAACAGCAGTGTTAAGATTCGTGGCGCTTTTCTGCCTGGAAATCTCCCAGTCTGGTTCCCCACTTCAGTCCACTTTTCAATCAGCTGAATGGGAGACTCTGCTTTCCCGGAGCTCCAAATGCCAATCAAAAGGGCACTCAGTCCTGTATACTCTGGACTGAGAACTGCCGTGCTGGGGCGCCTGCAAACAGCTGCGCCCTCCAAAAGAGTCACGCTGGTGACCCATGGGGCTCCTCCGGCAAGAATCTCTTGGTCCATGGGCAATAAAAATTTGTCTGAAAATGTGGCATCCACTCACTCTCTGCGCTTTCAGTGGGAGCTACAATCCTGAGCTGTTGCTAATCGGCCATCTTGGATCTCTCTCCTGTATTTTGTATAACACATGATAAATAGAGGGTGTATATATTTTATTACAGAATAGGGACAGAAGGTGTATATTATTTATAACAGAGTACAAACAGAGGGTGTATATTTTTTCTAACAGTACAAATCGAGGAAGTATATTTTGTATTACTGAGTAGAAATAGATTATGTATACATTTTATCACAGAGTAGAAATAGAGGATTTATATTATTTATAACAGAGTACAAAAAGAGGGTATATAATGTTTGTAAGAGAGTACAATAGAGGGTGTGTATTTATTATATCACAGTACAAATAAAGGATGTATATTTTTTATAACAGTAGAAATAGAGGGTTTATACTTTTTACAACAGTAGAAGTAGATTGTGTATATATTTTATAACAAAGTAGAAATAGAGGGTGTATATATTTTATAACAGAGTACAAATTGAGGGTGTATATGTTTTATAACAGTACAAGGAGATTGTGTATATTTGTTATAACAGTGTAGAAATAGAGCGTGTATATTTTTATAACAGTAGAAATATGGGGTGAATATATTTTAAAACACAGTACATGTAGAAATTGTTTATTTTTTATAACAGACTTTTTGTTGAGTTTGTCTATTTTGTGTAACAACATAAAATGAATGGGTGTATATTTTTTATGACAGTACATTTGGAGGGTGTATATTTTTTAAAACAGAGTAAAATTACAGAGTGTACATTTTTTATTACAGAGTAGAAATAGAGGGTGTATATATTTTTTTTTTTACTACAGAGCACAAATAGAGGATGTATATTTTTTTGTAACAGAGTACAAATAGAGGGTGTATGTTTTTTATTACAGAGAAGAAATAGAGAGTATAATTTTTGCAACAGAGTACAAATACAGGTTTTATATTTTTTTATAACAGAGTAGAAACAGGGTGTATATTTCTTATAAGTGAGTACAAATTGAGGGTGTACAGATTTTATAACAGTGTAAAAATAGAGGGTGTATAATTTTTAACAGAGTAAAAATAGAAGTTTTATATTTTTTAAAACATAGTACAAATAGAGGGTATATATTTTTTATAAGAGAGTAATATTAGTGGGTGTATATTTTTTATAATGGTAAAAATGGAGGGTGTATATTTTTTTTAATTAATAGAAATAGAGGGTGTATGTTTTTTATTACAGAGTAGAAATAGAGCATATGTAATTTTTATAACAGACTACAAATAGAGAGTGTATATATTTTATAATACAGTATATATAGAGTGTTTATATTTTTTATAACAAACTATTTTTGAGTTTGTATATTTTTTATAGCAGAGTACAAATAGGGGGTGTATATTTTTTATAACAGAGTAGAAATAGAGGGTGTACATATTTTATAATAGAGTACAAATAGAGCCTGTATATTTTTTATAACAGAGTACAAATCGAGGCATTATATTTGTATAACCGATTACAAATAAAGGGTGCATATTTTGTAAAACAGAGTGCAAATAGAGGGTTTATGTTTTTTATTACAGAGTAGAAATAGAGGGTGTTTTTTTATAACAGAGTACAAATAGAGACTGTATATTTTTTATAACAGTAAAATTAGAAGGTGTATATTTTTTATAACAGAGTACAAATGCAGGGTGTATATTTATTACAACAGAGTAGAATTAGAGGGTGTATATTTTTTATTAGAGTAGATACAGAGGGTTTTTATTTTTTAAAATAGAGATAAAATCGAGGGTGTATATTTTTTCTGAAACAGTATACACAGGGCTTTTATATTTTTATAACAGTATTTTTGAGTGTGTATATTTTTTATAACATTATTTTTGAGTGTGTATATTTTTTATAACAGTACAAATAGAGGGTGTATATTTTTTAAAACAGTAGAAATAGAGGTTGTATATTTTCTATAATAGAGTACAACTACATTGTTTATATTTTTTATAACACAGTAGAAATAGAGGGTGTATATATTTTATAATAGAGTATGAATATAGCCTGTATATTTTTTATAATAGAGTACAAATCGAGGAATTATATTCGTATAACCGATTACAAATAGAGGGTGCATATTTTGTATAACAGAGTGAAATAGAGGGTTTATGTTTTTTATTACAGAGTAAAAATAGAGAGTGTATATATTTTATAACAGAGTACAAATAGAGACTGCATATTTTTTTATAACAGAGTGGAAATAGAGGGTGTATATTTTTGAGAACAGAGTAGAAATAGTAGGTGTATATATTTTATATCAGAGTAAAATTAGAGGGTGTATATTTTTTGTAACAGAGTAGTAATACAGTAGAAAAAGAGGGTGTATGTATTTTATAAAAGAGTACAAAGACAGTATGTTAATTTTTTAGAACAGAATACAAATCAAGGAAGTACATATTGTATAACAGATTACAAATAGAGGGTATATATTTTTTTATGACAGTAGAAATAGAAGGTGTATAATTCTGTGACAGAGTAGAAATAGAGTGTGTATGTATTTTATAATGAAGTACAAATATTGGGTGTATATACTTATAACAGAGTCCATTACAGAGGGAATATATTTTATAACAGACTATTTATGAGTGTGTCTATTTTTCATAACAGTACAAATACAGTTTATGTATTTTTTTTATAATAGAGTACAACTACAGAATGTATATTTTATATAACCGAGTACAAGCACAGGGTGTTTTTTTTTTATAACAGTAGAAATAGTGGATATATGTTTTTTATAATAGAGTACAACTACAGGATATACATTTTTTATAACAGTAAATGTAGACTGTGTATATTTTTTAAAACAGAGTGGAAATGTAGTATGTGTATGTTTTATAATGGAGTATAACTACAGGGTGTATATATTTTTTAAAACAGAGTACAAAAAGAAGGTGTATATTTTTTATGACAGTAGAAATAGAGGATGTATATATTTTATAATAAAATACAACTACAGCATGTATATTTTTAATAACAGAGTACAAATAGAGGGTGTATAGTTTTTATAACAGATTATGTGAGTGTGTATTTTGTATAACAGAGTTAAAAATAGGGTATATATTTTTTATAACAGAGTACAAATGGAGGGTGTATATTTTTTTTATAACAGAGTACAATTAGAGGGTGCATATATTTTATAACAGACTCGAAATAGAGGGTGTATATTTTTTATAACAGAGTAGAAAATGAGGGTGTATGTATTTTATAACAGAGGGAAATTAGTTGGTGTGTATTTTCCATAACAGAGTACAACTGGAGGGTGTATAATTTTTATAACAACATAGAAATAGAGGGTGTATATTATTTATAACAGAGTAGAGTTAGAGAATGTATATATTTTATAACAGAGTCATTAGATGTGGTACATTTTTTATAACAGACTGATTTTTGAGTGTGTATATTTTTTATAACAAATTACAAATAGAGGTTGTATATTTTATATAACAGAGTAGAAATCGAGTTAGTATATTTTTATATCAGAGTACAAATAGAGTTTGTATATTTTTTAAAACAGTAAAATAGAGGGTGTTTATTTTTTATTGCAGGGTAGAAATAGAGGGTGTATATTTTTTATAACAGACTATTTTGTGAGTGTGTGTATTTTGTATAACAGATTAAAATTAGAGTGTATATTTTTCATAACAGAGTGCAAATGGAGGGTGTATTTAAAAATAGAGTAAAATAGAGGGTGTATATTTTTATAACAGAGTACAAATAGAGAGTGTATATTTTTTATTACAGAGTACAAATTGAGGGTATATAATTTTTACAACTGAGTAAAAATGGAGGGTGTATATTTTTTATAACAGAGTAAAAATAGAGGGTGTATACTTTTTATAAGAGACTACTTTGTGTCTGTGTGTATTTTGTATAACAGTAAAATTAGAGTGTGTACATATTTTATAACAGAGTACAACTACAGGGTGTATATTATTTATAAAAGAGTACAAATTGAGGGTGTATATTTCTATAACACAGTAAAATCAAAGGAGTATAGTTTTTGTAACAGAGTACAAATCGAGGCTGTATATTTTTTATAACAGATTAAAGATAGTGGGTGTGTAATTTTTATTACAGAGTAAAAATAGAGGGTGTATATTTTTATAACAGAGCAAAACTAGAGTTTATATATTTTTTATAACAAAGTAGAAAAGAGGGTGAATATTTTTTATAACTGAGTATAAATGGAGGGTGTATATTTTTTTACAACAGAGTGGAAATGGGGGTTGTATGTGTTTTATAACAGAGTACAAATAGAGAGTGTATATTTCGTATAGCAAACTAGAAATAGAGGATGTATATTTTTATAATAGAGTACAAATACATGGTGTATATTTTTTTATAACAGAGTATGAATAGAGGGTGTATATATTTTATAACAGAGTACAAATCGAGGAAGTATGTTTTTTATAACAGAGTACAAATAAAGGGTGCATATTTTTGACAATAGAGTAAAACTACAAGGTGTATATATTTTTTAACAGAGTACAAATGGAGGCTGTATATATTTTTAACAGAGTACAAATAGTGGGTTTATATTTTTTATAACAGTAAAAATGCAGTGTGTGTATTTTTTATAACAGGGTAGAAATATATTGTGTATATTATTTATAACAGAGTAGAGTTAGAGGGTGTGTATATTTTATAACAGAATCCATTAGAATGGAAATATTTTTTATAAAAAACTCGTGTGAGTGTATATTTTTTATAACAGATTACATTTACAGGGTGTATATTTGTTATATAAGAGTAGAAATAGAGGAAGTATATTTTTTGTAATAGAGTACAAATACTTGGTTTATATTTTTTATAACAGACCACAAGTAGTGGGTATAAATTTTTTGTAACAGAGTATAAATAGAGAATGTATATTTTTTAAAATAGAGTACAATTGCAGGTTGTAAATTTTCTATAACAGTACAAATAGAGGATGTAAATTTTTTATAACAGTGTACAAATTGAGAAAGTATATTTTTTAAAACAGTACAAATAGAGGGTGTATATTTTTTATAACAGAGTAGAATTAGATAATGTATATATTTTACAACAGAGTAGAAATAGAGAGTGTATATGTTTTATTACAGAGTACAAATAGAGTTTGTATATTTTGTATGACAGACTAGAAATACATGATATATATTTTATAATAGAGTACAACTACAGGGTGTATATTTTTTATAACAGAGTATGAATACAAGGTGTATATTTTTTATAACAGTGTAGAAATTGAGGGTGTATATTTTTTAAAACAGTAGAAATAGAGGGTGAATATATATTATAACAGAGTACAAATAATGGGTGTATATTTTTTATAACAGAGAAAAAATGGATGGTGTATATTTTTTATAACAGGGTAGAAAAAGTGGGTGCATATTATGTATAACAGAGTAGAAATAGTGGTTGTATATAATTTATAACAGTCCATTAGGGTTGGTATATTTTTTATAACAGACTAATTTGTTGGCGTGTATATTTTTTATAACACAGTATCAATAGAAGGTGTATATTTTTTATAACAGAGTAGAATGAGAAGATGTATATTTTTTATAATAGAGTAAAACTACACAGTGTATATTTTTTATAATGTACAAAGAGATGGTGTGTATTTTTTATAATAGAGTAGAAATAGAGAATGTATATTATTTATAATAGAGTACAACTACAGGGTGTATATTTTTTATAACAGAGTAAAATAGAAGATGTATATTTTTTACAACAGAGTAAAATTAGAGGGTGTATATTTTTTATAACAGACTGTTTTGTAAGTGTGTATTTTGTATAACTGTAAAAATAGAGGGTGTTTATTTTTTATAACAGTAAAAATGGAGGTGGTATAGTTTTTAAAACAGAGTAAAAATAGGGGGTGTATATTTTTTATAAAATAGTACAAATCGAGGAAGTATATTGTGTATAATGGAGTGGAAATAGAGGGTGTATTCATTTTATAACAGAGTAAAAAGTGGGGGTATATTTTTAATAACAGTAAAAATAGAGGGTGTATATTTTTTATTACAGAGTAGAAATAGAGGGTGTTTATTTTTTATAACAGAGTACAAATAGAGGCTGTATATTTTTTATGACACAGTACATATAGTGTATTTATATATTTTATAACACAATTTTGTGATTGTATATTTTTTTATAATGGTACAAATTGTTGGTGCATATTTTTATAACAGTAGAAATAGAGGGAGTATATTTTTTATAACAGAATACAAATAGAGGGTGTATATTGTTTATGAGAAAGTAAAATTAGTGGGTTTGTATTTATTATATCACAGTACAAATAGAGGGTGTATTTTTTTATAACAGAGTAGAAAAAAGGTTGTATATTTTCTATAACAGAGTACAAATAGAAGGTGTTTACTTATTAAAACAGATTACAAATAGAGGGTGTATATATTTTTTAACAGAGTACAAATAGAGGATGTATATATTTTAGAACACGGTAAAAATAGAGCATGTATATTTTTTATAAGAGCATACAAATCCAGGAAGTATATTTGTATAACAGATTACAAATAGAGGATGCATATTTGTTAAAACCCAGTACAAATGGAGGTTGTATGCTGTTTTTAAGAGACTAAAAAAGAGGGTGTGTATTTATTATATTACAGTACAATTAAAGGGTGTATATTTTTAATAACAGATTATAATTTCAGGGTTTATATTTTTCACAACAGAGTACAAATGGAGTATATTTTTTATAACAGACTAGAAATAGAGGGTGTATAATTTTTATAACAGAGTAGATATTGAGGAAGTATATTTTTTATAACAGAGTACAAATAGAGGGTGTATGTTGTTATTAAGAGAGTATAAATAGAAGGTGTGTGTTTATTATATCACAGTAAAATTAGAGGGTGTATATATCTCATTACAGAGTAGAAATAGAGGATGTGTATTTTTTTAACAGGGTAGAAATGAAGGGTGTATATTATTTATAACAGTAGAATTAATGGGTGTATATATTTTATAATAGAGTTGATTAGAGGGGGAATATTTTTTATAGAAGACTAGTTTGTGAGTGTGTATATTTTTTATAACATAGTACAAATAGAGGGTGTATATTTTTTATAACAGAGAACAAATAGAGGTTTTATATTTTTTATAACAGAGTACAAATAGAGGGTATATATTATAGCAGAGTCAAAATAAAGCATGTATAATCTTTAAAACAGCGTAGATATAGAGGGTGTGTATTTTATATAACAGAGTACAAATAGAGGGTGTATGCTGTTTGTAAGAGAGTAAAAATAGAGATTGTGTATTTATTATATCACAGTACAATTAGAGGGTGTATATTTTTTATACCGAGTACAAATTGAGAAATTATATTTTGTATGTCTGATTAAAAATAGAGGATGTATATTTATTAAAACAGAATACAAATAGTGTATGGTTTTTATTACAGAGTATGAATAGAGGCAGTATACTTTTTATAACAGAGTAGAAATAGAGGGTATATTTATTTTATAACAGATTAAAATCAGGGGAGTATATCTTTATAACAGATTAAAAATAAAGGGTGTATATTTTTCATAACACAGTAGAAATAGATGGTGTGTATTTTTTATAACAGAGTAGAAATACACAGTGTATATATTTTATAACAGAATCCATTAGAGGGGATTTACTTTTTTTACAAACGACTACTTTGTGAGTGTGTATATATTTTATAGGAGAGTACAAATAGAGGGTGTCTATTTTTTATAACAGAGTAGAAATAGAGGGTGTATATTTTTATCACAGAGTAGAAGTAGAGGGGGTTATATGTTTTATAATAGAGTACAAAGAGAGGGTGAATATTTTTTATAACAGACTAGAAATAGTGGGTGTATATACATTATAACAGAGTAATAATAGAGCTTGTATATTTTTTTATAATACAGTATATATGAAGGGTCTCTGTTTTTTATAACAGACTATTTTATTAGTGTGTATATTTTTTATAACAGACTAGGAAGAGAGGGAGTATATTTTTTTATAACAGAGTAGAAAAAGATGGTGTATACTGTTTGTAAGAGAGTACAAATAATAGGTGTCTATATATTATATCACAGTACAAATTGAGGGTGTATATTTTTTATAAGAGAGTAGAAATAGAGGGTGTATATTTTTTTAACAGAACAAAAAAGGTTTTTTATTTCTTAAAACATAGTAAAAATAGAGGGTGTATATTTTTTGCAACACAGTAAAATCAGAAGGTGTATATTTTTATAACAGAGTATAAATAGAGGGTATATACTTTTTATAACAGAGTAGAAATTTAGGTTGTATATTTTTTATAACAGTAAAAATAGAGGGTGTGTATATTTTATAACAGAGTACAAATAGAGGGTGTATTTTTTTATAACAGTGTGTAAATTGAGGGTGTATACCTTTACAACAGAGTAGAAATAGAGGGTGTATAATATTTATAACAGAGTAGAATTAGAGGGTGTATATATTTTACAACAGAGTACATTAGAGGAGAAATATTTTTATAACAGACTATTTTGTGAGAGTGTATATTTTTCATAACAGAGTAAAAATACTGTGTGTATGTTTTTTATAACAGAGTAGAATTAGAGGATGTATATTTTTTATAATAGGGTACAAAAACAGGGTGTATATTTTTTAAAACAGAGTACAAAGGGAGGGTGTATATTTTTTATAACAGTAAAAATTGAGGAAGTATATTTTTAAGAATAGAGTACAACTACAGGGTGTATATTATTTATAACAGACTACAAATATAGGGGGTATATTTTTATAACAGAGAAAATATAGAGGGTGTATATTTTTCATTACAGAGTACAAATAGATTTTGTATATTTTTTAAAACAGTTAAAATAGAGGGTGTTTATTTTTTATTGCAGAGTAGAAATTTAGGTTGTATATGTTTTATAACAAAGTAAAAATAGAGGGTGTATATATTTTATAACAGAGTAAAAATAGAAGGTGTATATTTTTATAACAGTGTGCAAATTGAGGGTGTATACTTTTTACAACAGGGTAGAAATAGAGGGTATATAATATTTATAACAGGGTAGAATTTGAGGGTGTATATATTTTACAACAGAGTACATTAGAGGAGAAATATTTTTTATAACAGACTATTTTGTGAGAGTGTATATTTTTTATAACAGAGTACAAATAGTGGGTGTATGTTTTTTATAACAGAGTAGAATTAGAGGATGTATATTTTTTATAATAGGGTACAAAAACAGGGTGTATATTTTTTTAAAACAGAGTACAAAGAGAGGGTGTATATTTTTTATACCAGAGTAGAAATAGAGGATGCGTATTTTTCATAACAGAGTACAACTACAGGGTGTATATTTTATATAACAGAGTACAAATACAGGGTGTATATTTTTAATAACAGTATATATAGAGGGTGTATATATTTCATAACAGAGTACAAATAGTGGGTGTATGTTTTTTATAACAGAGTACAAATGAAGGGTGTATGTTTTTTATAACAGGGTAGAAATAGAGGCTGTATATTATGTATAACAGAGTAGAAATAGAGGGTGTACATATTTTATAACAGAGTCCATCAGAGGGGAATAATTATTACAAGACTAATGTGAGTGTTTATTTTTTTAATAACAGAGTACAGAAAGAGGATGTATATTTTTTATTATAGAGTAGAAATAGTGGATGTATATATTTTATAATAGAGTACAACTATAGGGTGTATATTTTTTATAACAGAGTATAAATAGAGGATGTATATTTTTTATAACAGAGTAAAAATAGAGGATGTATATTTTTTAAAATAGAGTAAAACTACAATGTGTAAATTTTTTTAACAGAGTACAAATAGAGGGTGTATATTTTTTATAACACAGTACAAATACAGAGTGTATATTTTTATAACAGTACAAATAGAGGGTGTATATTTTTTATAACACACTGTTTTTTGAAAGTTTGTATTTTAAAAACAGAATACAAATAGAGGGTGTATATATTTTATAACATAGTACAAAGAGAGGCTGTATATTTTTTTATAATACAGTACAACTACAGGGTGTACATTTTTTATAATAGACTATTTTGAGAGTGTGTTTATTTTGTATAACAGAGTAAAACTAGAGGGTGCAAATTTTTTATAACAAAGTAGAAATGTTGGTTGTATACTGTTTATAAAAGAGTAAAATTATAATATGTATATATTTTATAACAGAGTACAAATAGAGGGTGAATGACTTTTATAACAGAGTACAAATGGAAGGAGTATATTTTTATAGTACAAAGAGAGTTTGTATATTTTTATAACACCGTACAAATAGAGGATGTATATTTTTTATTACGGAGTACAAATGGAGAGTGTATATTTTTTGAAACAGAGTAAAATTAGAGGGAGTATATTTTTTATAACAGAGTCGAAATAGATGGTGTATATTTTTTATAACAGTAGAAATAAAGGGTGTATATTTTTTATAACAATAGAAATAGAGGGTGTATATATTTTATAATGGAGTACTAACAAAGGGTGTATATCTTTTATAACAGACAAATTTGTGAGTGTGTATATCTTTTATAACAGAGTAGAAATACAGGATGTATTTTTTTATAACAAAGTACAAGTGGAGGGTGTATATTTTTTTAAACAGAGTAAATATAGAGGGTGTATATTTATTATAACAGAGTACAAACAGAGAGTGTATATTTTTTATAAGAGGGTAGAACTAGAGGGTGTATAATTTTTAAAGCAGAGTAGAAATAGAGGTGTATATATTTTATAACAGAGTACAAATACAGGTTGTATATTCCTTATAACAAGTTAATTTTTGAGTGTGTGTATTTTAAGTAACAGAATAAAAATAGAGTTTTTATACTTTTTATAACAGTACAAATAGAGGTTGTATTTTTTTAACAGTATAAATAGAGGGTGTATATTTTGTATAATGCAGTAGAAATACAGGCTGTATATTTTTTATAATACAGTACAAATACAGGGTGTATATATTTTACAACAGAGTACAAATAAAGGGTGTATATATTTTGTGACAGAGTACAAACCAAAGGACTATGTTTTTTATAACAGTACAAACATAGGTTCTATATTTTTATAACAGAGTAAATATAGAGGGTGTATATTTTTTATTACAGAGTAGAAATTAAGAGTGTGTATTTCTATAATATTGTAAAATAGAGGACATATATTTTTTATAACGGAGTACAAACAGTGGGTGTATGTTTTTTATAATATAGTAGAAATAGAGGGTGTATATTTTTTATAACAGTGTAAAAATAGAGGTTGAATTTTTTAATAATAAAGTACAACTACAAGGTGTATATTTTTTATAACAGAGTAAAAATATAGTTTGTATATTTTCTGTTGCAGATTACAAATAGGGATTGTATTTTTTTTTTATAACAGAGTAGAAATAGAGAGTGTATATTTTTTCTAACAGTACAAATTGAGGGTGTATATTTTTTAACACAGAGAAAAAATAGTTGGTGTATATTTTTTATAACAGTAGAAAGAGAAGATGTATATTTTTTATAATAGACTACAACTACAGGGTGTATACTTTTTATAACAGTACAAATAGAGGGTGTATATTATTTATAACAGTACAAATTGAGGGAGTATAATTTTTATAACAGAGTGAAAATAAATGGTGTATATTTTTTATAACAGACTATTTTTTGAGTGCGTATTTTGTATAACAGAGTTAAAATAGAGGGTGTATATATTTTATCACGGATTACAAATCGAGGGAGTATATTGTTTATAACAGATTAAATATAGAGGGTGTATATTTTTATAACAAATAGAGTGTGTATGTTTTTTATTACAGAGTAGAAATAGAGTGTGTATATATTTAATGAGTACATATATATTGTGTATATTTTTTAATAACAGAGCACAAATAGAAGGTGTTTATTTTATATAACAGTACAAATAGAGGGTGTATATTTTTATAAAAGAGTAGAAATAGAGAATATTTATTTTTTATAACAGAGTACAAATAAAGGGTGTGTATTTTTTATAACACAGTATACATAGAGCATTTATATGTTTTATAACAGACTAATTTATGAGTATGCATAATATTTATAACAGAGTAAAAACAGAGGATGTATATTTTTATAACACAGTCCATTAGAGCGGGAATATTTTTGTAACAGAGAATTTGTGAGTGTATATGTTTTTTATAACAGAGTAAAAATAGAGGTTGTATATTTTTTATAGTAGAGTACAACTACCGGATGTATATTTTTTTATAACAGAGTGCAAATGGAGGGTGTATATATTATATAACAGAGCAGAAATAAAGGATATATATATTTTGTAATATGGTACAACTACAGGGTTAATATTTTTTTATAACAGAGTAAAAGTAGACTGTGCATATTTTTTATAACAGAGTAGAAATATAAGATGTATATTTTTTATAATAGAGTACAACTACAGGGTGCGTATTTTTGTAATACAGAACAAAAAGAGGGTGTACATTTTTTATTACAGTAGAAATAGAAGATGTATATTTTTTATAATGTACAAATACAGAGTGTATTTTTTTTATAACAGTACAATTAGAGGGTGTATATTTTTTATAACAGAGTATAAATAAAAGATGTATATTTTTTATAATAGAGTACAATTACAGAGTGTATATCTTTTATTACAGAGTACAAATAGAGGGTGTGTATCTTATATAACAGAGTAAAAATAGAGGGTGTATATGTTTTATAATAGGGTAAAAATACAGGGTGTATATATTTTATAACAGAGTACAAGTAGAGGGTGTATATTTTTTATAGCAGAGTACAATTAGAGGGCATATATATTTTATAATAGAGTGGAAATAGAGGGTGTATATTTTTTATAACAGAGTACAAATAGAGGGTGTATATTCTTTATAAAAGTTTATTTTGTGAGTGTGTGTATTTTAAGTAACAGAATAAAAATGGCTTGTGTATTTTATATAACAGAGTACAAACAGAGGTTGTATATATTTTTCACTGAGTGTAAATAGAGAGTGTATATTTTTTGTAACTGAGTAAAATTTGAGGGTGTATATTTATTATAACAGAGTAGAAACTGAGGGTGTATATAATATCAGCATAAAAATAGAGGGTGTATATTAAAACAGATAAAAAATTGAGGGTGTATATTTTTTATAACAGAGTAGAAATGGAGGATGTATATTTTTTATAATAGAGTACAACTACAGGGTGTATATTTTTTATAAGAGTGTAAATATAGGGTGTATATTTTTTATAACAGTAGAAATAGAGGATGTATATTTTTTATCACTGTGTGCAAATGGATTGTGCATATTTTTTTAACTTGGTAGAAATAGAGGGTATATATAATTTACAACAGAGTAGAATTAGAGGGTGTATATATTTTATAACAGAGTCCATTAGACGTTGAGTGTTTCTTATAACAGACAAATTTTGAGTATGTGTATTTTAAATAACGGTAAAAATAGAGGGTGTATATTTTTTATAACAGAGTTCATATAGAGGGTATATATTATTTACAACAGAGTAAAAATAGAGGGTGCATATTTTTCTAACAGATTATTTTGTGAGTGTGGGTTTTTTTTTCTTGTATAGCAGAGTAAAAACAGAGGTTGTATATTTTTTATAATAGAGTAGAAATGGACGGTGTGTATTTTTTTAAAACGGAGTAAAAATAGAGTTCATATATTTTTCATAAGAATAAAAATAGTTTGTATATTTTTATAACAGAGTAGAAACAGAGGGTGTATATTTTTTATAACAGTAGAAATAGAGATTTTATATATTTTATAATAAAGACAAAATATAGGGTGTATAGTTTTTATAACAGACAACTTTGTGTGTATATTTTTTATAAAAGAGTACAAATAGAAGGTGTATAGTTTTTATAACAGAGTAGAAATAGATGGTGCATATATTTTATAACAGAGTAGAAATAGAGATTGTATATTTTATACAACAGAGTATTAATAGAGGATGTATAATTTTTATAATGGAGTACAAATTGAGGATGTATATTTTTCATAACAGAGGAGAAATAGAGGGTGTATACTTTTTATAACAGAGTACAAATGGTGTATATTTATTAAAAGGGATTACAAATAGGGGGTGTATATTTTGTATAACAGTACAAATAGAGGGTGTATATTATTTACAACAGATTAAAAATAGAGTGTATATTTTTTATAACAGTACAAATAGAGGGTGTATATTTTTCATAACAGAGTAGAAATAGAGGGTGTATATTTTTTATAACACAGTAGAAATACACGGTGTATATATATTACAACAGAGTACAAATAGTGGGTGTATATTTTCTATAACAGATTAAAAATGGAGGATGTATATTTTTTTTAGCAAGGTAGAAATAGAGGGTGCATATTATGTATAACAGAGTAGAAATAGAGGGTGTATATATTTTGTAACAGAGTCCATTTGAGGTGGTATATTTTTTATAACAGACTAATTTGTGGGTGTGTACATATTTTTTTCTTTTTTTCTTCTTGAAAGAAAGAAAAAAGAGAAAGGAGAGCAAGAGAGAAGAAAAAAAACAGAATGAAAGAAAGGGAAAAAGAAGAAGAAAAAGAGGGAGAGGGAACGTGAATCTTGCTCTATTGCCCAGGCTAGAATGTAGTCTAAAAATGGGTATTGAAATGCTCTTTTATACTAATAATTGTGTTATACAATGGAGACAGGAAGGAATAAGGGAGGAAAATAACAAACAGCCAACCAATATTTCATTTAAACCTATGAAATGCTATGCAGTTGCTGTGAAGTGATTTACTTCCAACCATGTGGTCACTTTTAGAATAGATATGATTTGTTACTGAAGAAAATGTATGTTTTGTGGATTTGGAGTAGAGAATTCTGTAAATGTTTATTAGGTTTAATTGTTCGAAGTCTAAGTTCAAGTCCCGGGTATCCTTGTCATCCTTCTATCTCATTGATCTTTCCAATATTGACAATGTAGTGTTAAAGTCTCCCAATATTATTGCGTGGGAGTCCAAGTCTCTTTGTAAGTCACCAAGAAGTTGCCCTATGTATCTGGGTGCTCCTGTATTGGGTATGCATAGACTTAGGATCATTAGCTCTTCCCATTACATTGATCCCTCTACCATTATACAATGTCCTTCTTATCTCTTTTGGTTTCTATTACTTTAAAGTCTGTTTTATCAGAGATGAGAATTGCAACTCCTCCTTTTTTTTCTCTCTCTCTCCATTTGGTTGGCAAATCTTCCTCCATCCTTTTGTTTTGAGTCTCTGTATATCCTTGCATGTGAGATGGGTCTGGATGCAGCTTACTGATGCATTTTTTGGAATAGCTGATACTAGTTGTTCCTTTCTGTATATAGTGCTTCTTTCAGAAGCTCTTGTAAAGCAGGCCTGATGGTAAAGAAATCTCTGAGTACTTGCTTGTTCATGAAAAATTTTATTTTTCCTTCACTTATGAAACTTAGTTTGGCTGGATATGAAATTCTGGGTTGAAAGTTCTTTTCTTTAAGGATGTTGAATATTGGCCCCCACTCTCTTCTGGCTTGTAGGGTTTCTGCTGAGAGATCAGCTGTGAGTCTGATAGGCTTCCCCTTGTGGGTAACCTGACCTTTCTCTCTAGCTGCCCTTAGTATTTTCTCCTTCATTTCAACCCTGATGAATCTAATGATTATGTGCCTTGGGGTTGCTCTTTTTGAGGAATATCTTTGTGGTGTTCTCTGTATTACCTGGAGTTGAGTATTGTCTTGCCTTGCTAGGTTGGGAAAGTTTTCCTGGATAATATCCTGAAGAATATTTTCCAGCTTGGATTCATTCTCTTCATCACATTCAGGTACACCTATCAAACTTAAATTAGGTCTTTTGACATAGTCCCATATTTCTTGGAGACTTTGCTCATTCCTTTTTACCCGTTTTTCTCTAATCTTGTCTTCTCATTTATTTCGTTAAGTTGGTCTTCATCCCTTGAAATCCTTTCTTCTGCTTGATCAATTCGACTGTTAAAACTTGTGCATACTTCGCAAAGTTCTCGTATTGTGTTTTTCAGCTCCATTAGTTCACTTATAGTCCTCTTTAAATTATTTATTCCCATTAGCATTTCCTCAAGCCTTTTTTCAAGGTTCTTAGTTTCTTTGCGTTGGGTTAGAACATGTTATTTTAGCTCACAGAAGTTTCTTATTATCCACCTTCTGAAGTCTGATTCTATCAATTCCTCACATTTGTTCTCCATCAGGCCTTGTTCCCTTGGTGATGAGGAACTGCAATCCTCTGTAGGAGGAGAGACATTCTGATTTCAGGTGTTTTCAGACTGTTTGCACTGGTTTCTTCCCATCTTTGTAGATTTATCCACCTGTCATCTGTGTAATTGCTGTCTTTCAGATTAGGTCTCTGAGTGGACGACCAGCTTATTGGTGGTGAAGTTTATTCTGTTTCTTAATTTTCCTTCGGCAGACTCCCCTGCCCCACAAAGCTGGACTTTCCCGGGTTCAGCTGAACTTGCTGTGAAACTCTCAAACCTCAGCACTTCCAATTGCTGTTTTCTTTTTTTTCTGTGGGGTGGGGACCAGCCTTCCCCTGCGGCTACCCACTATGCCAGCTGAAACAGCAGCATTAAGATTGGTGGTGCTTTTCTGCCCTGGAATCTCCCAGTTTGGTTCCCCGCTTCAGTCCACTTTTCAATCAGCTGAATGGGAGACTTTGACTTCCCGGAGCTCCAAATGCCAACTAAAATGGCACTCAGTCCCGTATACTCTTGACTGAGAACTGCAGCGCTGGGACGCCTGCAAAACGGCCGCACCGGCCAAAAGAGTCGCACTGGCTACACATAGGGGTCCTCTGCCAGGAATCTCCTAGTCCGTGGGCAATAAAAATTTGTCTGAAAATGTGGCGTCCACTCACTCTCTGCACTTTCAGTGGGAGCTACCATCCTGAGCTGCTGCTAATCGGCCATCTTGGATCTCTCTCCGGGTGTGTATATTTTATATAACAGATGACAAATAGAAGAAGTATATTTTTTATAACAGAGTAGAACAAGAGGATGTATACTTTTATAATAGAGTGAAACTACAGGGTGTATATTTTTTTATAACAGCACAAATCGAGGAAGTACATTTTGTATAACAGAGTAGAAATAGAGGATTGTATATATTTTATGACACAGTACAAATAGAGGGTGTATATATTTTAAACAGAGTAAATTAGAGTGTGTATATTTTTTATAACAGTAGAACAAGAGGGTGTACATTTGTTATCACAGAGTAGACATAGAGGGTGTATATATTTTACAACAGAGTATAAAAAGAGGGTGTATATTTTCTATAACAGTGTGCAAATAGAGGGTGTATATTTTTTATAACACGGTAGAAATAGAGGGTGTATAGTATTTATAACAGAGTAGAATTAGAGGGTGTATATGTTTTACAACAGATTCCATTAGAGTGGGTAGATTCCATATAAAAGTCTATTTTGTGACTGTGTATATTTTTTGTAACAGATTAGAAATAGAGGATGTATATTTTTTATAATAGAGTACAACAACAGGGTGTATTTTTTTTAATAAAAGAGTACAAATTGAGGGTGTATATTTTTATAACAGAGTGCAAATCGAAGGAGCATAGTTTTTATAAAAGAGTACAAACAGAGGTTGTATATTTTTTTATAACAGAGTAAATATAGAGGCTGTGTAATTTTTATAACAGAGTAAAAATGCAGGGTGTGTATATTTTACAACAGGGTAGAAATATAGGGTGTATATTATTTATAACAGAGTAGAATTAGAGGGTGTATATATTTTATAAGAGAGTCCATTAGAGGGGGAATAGATTTTATGACAAAATAATGTGAGTGTGTATATTTTTTAAAACAGAGTACAACTAGAGGCTGTGTATTTGTTATAACATTAGAAATAGAGGTTGTATATTTTTTATAATAGAGTAAAAATAGTTGGTGTATATTTTTTATAACAGAGTACAAATAGAGGGTGTATATATTTTATAACAGAGTAGGAATAGAGGGTGTATATATATTACAGGAGAGTAGAAATAAAAGATATGTATGTTTTATAACAGAGTAAAAATAGAGTGTAAACTGTATAACAGACTAGAAATAGAGGATATATATATTTTCATAATAGAGTACAATTACATGGTGTATATATTTTATAACAGAGTACAAATAGAGGGTGTATATTTTTTATAACAGAGTAGAGATAGAGAGGGCATATTTTTTATAACAGTAGAAATAAAGGGTGTATGTTTTTTATAATTAGGTAGAAACAGAGGCTGTATATATTTTATAACTGAGTACAAATAGAAGGTGTTTATTACTTTATAACAGAGTAGAATTAGTGGGTATATATATTTTATAACAGAGTACTTTAGGGGGGAAATATTTTTTATAACAGAGTATAAATAGTGAGTTTATAATTTTTATAACAAGGTGAAAATAGAGGGGGTATTTTTTTTATAACAGACTATTTTGTGAATGTGTGTATTTGTATAACAGAGTAAAAATAGAGGGTGTATATTTTTATCACAGAGTAAAAATGGATGGTGTGTATTTTTTTAAACAGTAAAAATAGAGGGTGTATATTTTTTATAACAGACTAGAATTAGAGGGTGTATATATTTTATAACAGAGTACAAATAGAGCATGCATATATTTTATAACAGTGTAAATCAAAGGAGCATATTTTTTAAAACAGACTACAATTAGATTGTGTATATTTTTTATAACAGAGTAGAAATAGAGGGTGTATGTTTTTTATAACTGGGTAGAAACAGAGGCTGAATATATTTTATAACAGAGTATAAATAGAGGGTGTTTATTACATTATAACAGAGTAGAATTAGTGGGTGTATATATTTTATAACAGAGTACTTTAGAGGAGGAATATTTCTTATAATGGAGTAAAAATAGTGGGTATATATTTTTTGCAACAGGGAAGAAATACAAAATGTGTATTTATTATAATAAAGTAGAAATACACAGTATATACATTTATAACAGAGTATAAATAGAAGGTGTACATTTTTTATAACAGCGTACAAATCTGTTTTTTTTTTTTTTTTGCAACACAGTACGAATAGCGGGTGCATATATTTTGTAGCAGAGTACAAATAGTTGGTGTATATTTTTTATAACAGAGTAAAAATAAAGGGTGTATTTTTTATAACAGACTGAAAATAGAGGGTGTATATTTTTTTATAACAGAGCACTAATCAAGTTAGTGTATTTTTTATAACAGTACAAATAGAGGGTGTGTATGTTTTATAACAGAGTAGAAATAGAGTGTGTATATTTTTTATAACAGGAGAAATAGAGGGTGTATATTTTTTATAACAGTAGAAATAGATGTTCTATATATGTTATAATAAAGAAAAAATAGAGGGTGTATAGTTTTTAAAACAGACAACTTTGTGAGTGTGTATGTTTTTTATAAAAGAGTGCAAATAGAGGGTGTATATTTTTTATAACAGAGTAGAAATAGGTTATATTTTATATAATAGAGTAGAACTACAGTGTGTATATTTTATATAACAGGGTAGAAATAGAGGCTGTATATTATTTTTAACAGGATAAAAATAGAGGGTGTATATGTTTTATTACAGAGTCCAATAGAGGTGGTATATTTTTTATAACAGACTATTTTGTGGGTGTGAATATTTTTTATTACAGAGTACAAATAGAGGGTGCATATTGTTTATAACAGAGTAGAGATAGAGTACGTATATTTTTTATAATAGAGTACAACTACAGGGTGAATATTTTTTATAACAGAGTACAAATAAAGGGAGTATATTTTTTATAACAGTAAAACTAGAGGGTGTATATTTTTTATTACAGAGTACAAATAGAGGGTGTTTATTTTTTATAACAGAGTACAAATCGAGGGAATTTTTTTTATAACAGTACAATTAGAAGGTGTATATTTTTATTACAGAGTAAAATTGGAGGGTGTTTATTTTTTATTACAGACTAGAAATAGAAGCTGTATATTTTTTATAACAGAGTACAAACAGGGTGTATATTTTTTAAAACAGTAAAAATAGCTTTTTTATATTTTTTATCATAAAGTACAAATGGAGGGTGTATATCTTTTAAAACACAGTAAAAATAGAGGGTGTATATTTTTTTATAACAGTAAATATAGAGGGTGCATATTTTTTATAACAGTAAAAACACAGAGGGTATATTGTTTATTACATAGTATAAGTGGAGCATACATATTTTTTATAATAGGGAAGAAGTTGAGGATGTATATATTTTATAATAGAGTACAACTACAGGGTGTATTTTTTTTATAACCGAGCATAAATAGTGGGTGCGCAGTTTTTATGACAGAGGAAAAATAGAAGGTGTATACATTTTATAGCATACTATTTTGTGAGTGTGCATATTTTGTATAGCAGAGAAAATTAGAGCATGTATATATTTTATAATAGAGTACAAATGGAAGGTGTGTATTTTTTAAAAAACAGTAAATATAAAGGGCATATATTTTTTGTAACAGTAAAATAAAGGGTGTATATTTTTTATAACAGAGTAGAAATACAGGGTGTATATTTTTTATAAAAGAGTAGAAATAGAGGATGTATATAATTTATAACAGAGTACAAATAAAGGGTGTATAGATTTTATATCAGACAACATTGTGAGTGTGTACATTTTTTATAACAGTGCAAATAGTGTGTATATATTTTTTGTAACAGAGTAGAAACAGAGGATGTGTATTTTTTATAATAGAGTACAACTAAAGGGAGTATATTTTTTATAACAGAGTACAAATATAGGGTGTATATTTCTTAGAGTAGAAACAGAGGATGTATATTTTTAATAATAGAGTACAAATACAGGGTGTATATTTTCATAACACACTAAAAATTGAGGTTGTATATTTTTCATAACAGTACAAATCGTGGGAGTATATTTTTTATAACAGAGAACAAAGAGAGGGTGTATATATTTTATAACAGAATAGAAATAGAGGGTGTATTTTTTTATAACAGAGTAGAATTAGAGGGTATATATAATTTATAACAGAGTACCTTAGAAGTGGAATATTTTTTATAACACACTATTTTGTGAGTGAAATAGAGGGTATGTATTTTTTATAAGAGAGTAGAAATAAAGGGTGTATATATTTTACAACAGAGTGAAAATAGAGGGTATGTATTTTTTATAATGGACTAATTGAGAGTGTGTATTTTAAATAACATAACACAAATAGAGGGTGTGTATTTTCTATAACAGTACAAATAGAGCTTTTATTAACAGTATAAATAGTGGGTGTATCTTTTTTATAACATAGTAGAAATAGAGGTTGTATATTTATAACAGAGTACAAATTGATGGCGTATATTTGTTAAAACAGATTACAAATAGGGGGTGTATATTTTTTGTAGCCTAGTACAAATAGAGTTTGTATATGTTTTATAATGGGTAGAAATAGAGGGTGTATATTTTTTGTAACAGTAAAAATAGATGGTGTATTTTTTTATAACAGTACAAATAGAGAGTATATTTTTTATAACAAACGATTTTGTGAGGATGTGTATTTTATCTAACAGAGAACAAATAGAGGGTGTATATATTTTATAACAGAGCATAAATAGAGGGTGTATATTTTTTACAACAGTAGAAATAGAAGGTGTACACATTTTATAGCAGAGTAGAAATAGAGGGTGTATTTATTTTAAAAGAGTACAAATAGAGGGTCTATATTTTTTATAACAGAGTACAAATAGAGGATATATATTTTTTATAACAGTACAAATAGAGTGTACCTTTTTTATAACAGAGTACAAGTAGAGGGTGTGTGTTGTTTGCAAGAGAGTAAAATTAGAGGGTGTGTATTTACTATATCACAGTACAATTAGAGGTGTATATTTTTTATAACAGAGTAGAAATAAAGGGTGTATATGTTTTATAACAGAGTACAAGTAGTGGGTGTATGTTTTTTATAGCAGAGTGCAAATGCCGGGTGTATATTTTTTATAACAGGGTAGAAATGAGGGTTTATATTATTTATAACAGAGTAGAATTAGAGGGTGTATATATTTTATAACAGTGTACAAATGAAGGGTGTATATTTTTTATAACAGAGTGGAAATGGTGTGTAATTTTTATAACAGAGTAGAAATAGAGGATGTATTTATTTTACAACAGAGTACAAAATAGAGGTGTCTTTTTTTTAATAACAGACCACATTGTCAATGTGTATATTTTAAATAACAGAGTACAAATTTAGGGTGTATATTTTCTTTAACAGTGTACAAATAGAGGTTTTATATTTTTTATAACAGTACAAATAGAGGTTGTATATTTTTTATAACAGAGTAGAAATAGAGGATATATATGTTTTATAACAGAGTACAAATGGAGGATGTATATTTTATATAACAGGGTAGATAAAATGGGTGTATATTATTTATAATAGAGTAGATTTAGAGGGTGTATATATTTTATAAAAGAGTCCATTAGAGGTGGTATATGTTTTATAACAGACTATTTTGTGAGTGTCCATACTTTTTATAACAGTACAAATAGAGGGTGTTTATTTTCATAACAGAGTAGAAATAGAATATATATATATTTTTATAACAGACTATTTTGTGAGTGTGTGTATTTTAAATAACAGAGTAAAAATAGAGGGCGTATATTTTTTATAACTGACTACAAATAGAGGTTTTATATTTTTTATAACACAGTACAA
This sequence comes from Alouatta palliata, assembly GCA_004027835.1. Lineage (NCBI taxonomy): Eukaryota > Metazoa > Chordata > Mammalia > Primates > Atelidae > Alouatta > Alouatta palliata. The sequence continues at coordinate 24,759 of PVKV010019111.1, forward strand.
ATAGAATGTGTATATTTTTTATAGCAGAGTACAAATAAAGGGTGTATAATTTTTATAATAGAGTAGATATAGAGGGAGTATATTTTTCATAACAGTACAAATAGAGGGTGTATGATGTTTATAAGAGAGTAAATATAAATTGTGTGTATTTATTATATCACAGTACAAATAGAGGGTTTATATTTTTTATAACACAGTAGAAAAAGAGGGTGTATATTTTTTATAGCATAGTAGAAATGGAGGGTGTATATATTTTATAACAGAGTAAAAATTGTGGGGGTATATATTTTATAACAGTGTAAAAGTTGATTGTGTGTATTTTTTATAACAGGGTATAAATAGAAGATGTATATTATTTACAACAGACTAGAATTAGAGGGTGCATACATTTTATAGCAGAGTCCATTAGAGGGAGAATATTTTTTATGACAGAGTGCTTTGTGAGTGTGTACAATTTTTATAACAGAGTTCATTGAGGGTGTATATTTTTATAACAGAATACAAATAGTGATTTTATATTTTGTATAACAGTGTAGAAAGAGAAGATGTATATTTTTTATAATAGAGGACAACTATAGAGTGTATATTTTTAATAACAGAGTACAAATAGAGGGTGTATATTTTTAATAACAATACAAATAGAGGGATTATATTTTTTGTAACAGAGTGAAAATAGAGGGTGTATATATTTTTTTTCTGAAGGGTGTATATTTTTTATAACAGAATAGAAATAGAGGATGTATAGTTTTATTAACAGTAATCACAGAGGGTGTGTATATTTTATAACAGTAAAAATAGAAGTTGTATATTTTTTACAACAGAGTATAAATAGAGGGTGTATAACTGAGTACAAATTGAGGGTGTATATTTTTCATAACAGAGTAGAAATAGATTGTGTATATTTTTTTATAACAGAGTTCAAATAGCGGGTGTATATTTATTAAAACAGATTAACAACAGATGGTGTATATTTTTTATTACACAGTACAAGTACAGGGTTTATATTTTTTATAACAGAGTAGAAATAGAGAGTGTATATATTTTATAACAGTGTAGAATTAGATGGTGTATATATTTTATAACACAGGTGAATAGAGATGGTATATTTTTTATAACTGTCTACTTTGTGAGTGTGTACAAATTTTATCACAGAGAACAAATAGAGGGTTTATATTTTTTTATAACACAGTAGACGTTGAGGGTGTATATGATTTATAATAGAGTACAAATACAGTATGTATATATTTTATAACAGAGTAGAAATAGAAGGTGTATATTTTTTGTAACAAATTGCAAATCGAATGAGTATATTTTTTATAACAGTTTAAAAATAGTGATTGCATATTTTTATAACAGTACAAATTGAGTGTGTATATTTTTAATAACAGAATACATATAGAGGGTGTATATTTTGTATAGCAGAGTAGAAATAGAGGGTGTACATATTTTATAACACAGTAAAAATAGTGGGTGTACGTTTTCTATAACAGAGTATAAATAGTGTATATTTTTTATATCAGAGTAGAAATAGAGGGTGTATATTTTTTACAACACAGTACAAATTGAGTGTGTATGTTTTTTAAAACAGTAAAAATAGAGGGTATATATTTTTATAATAGAGTACAAACAGAGGGTGTATCTTTAGTAACAGAGTATATATTTTACAACAGAGTAGAAATACAGGGTGTATATGTTTTATAACAGAGTACAAATAGAAGCTGAAAATTTTTACAGCAGACTAGAAATAGAGGGTGTATATATAATATAGCAGAGTACAAATAGAGGGTGTATATTTTTTATAACAGTGTACAAATCAAGGAAGTATATTTTCTATAACAGAGTAAAAATAGAGGGTGTATATTTTTTTATAACAGAGTACAAATAGAGGCTGTATATTTTTTAACACAGAGAAAAATTAGAGGATATGTATTTTATTTATCAGAGTACAAATGGAGGGTGTATGTTTTTTATAACAGTATAAATAGATGGTGTATATTTTTTATAACAGAGTAGAAATAGTGGGTGTATGTATTTTTTAACAGAGAAAAAATAACGTATATTTTTTATAACAGAGTACAATTCTATTATATTTTGTATAATGGAGTAGAAATAGAGGATGTATATTTTTATAACAGTGTACAAATAGAGGGTGTATATTTTTTTAAACACAGTAAAAATAGCGGGTGTACATTTTTTAATAAGAGAGCACATATAGAGGGTGTATATTCTTTATAACAGAGTACAAATAGAGGATGTACTTTATAACAGAGTACAAATAGAGGGTGTACATTTTTTATAAGAGAGTAAAAATAGAGGGTGTATATTTTTTATTACAGAGTAGAGATAGTGGGTGTATATTCTTTATAACATAGTAAAAGTAGAGGCTTCATTTTTTTTAAGAGAGTACAACTACAGGGTGTATATTTTTTACAATAGAATATTTTGTGAATGTGTGTATTTTTTATAACAGAGTAAAAATAGAGGGTGTATATTTTTTATAACAAAGTAGAAATGGAGGGTGTATATTTTTATAATAAAGTAAAATTACAGAGTGTATATATTTTATAACAGTACAAATAGAGGGTGTGTATTTTTCATAACAGTAAAATAGATGCTGTATATTTTTTATAATAGAGTACAAATACAAGGTGTATATTTTTAATAATAGACTATTTTGTGAATGTGTGTATTTTGTATAACAGAGTAAAAATAGAGGGTGTATATTTTTTATTACACAGTAGAGATAGAGGGTGCATAATTTTTATGACAGAGTACAAATAGAGGGTGTATATTTTTTCTAAAAGAGTAGAAATACAGGATGTATATATTTTATAATAGAGTAAATCTACAGGGTGTATATTTTTTATAACAGAGTACAAATAGAGATTGTATATATTTTATAACAGAGTACAAATCCAGGGTATATATTTCTTACAACAGAGTACAAATAAAGGGTGTATATTTGTTATAACACAGTAAAAATAAAGGGTGTATAGTTTTATTTCAGAAAAGAAATAGAAGGTGTATATTTTTGTAACAGAGGACAAATAGAGGGTGCATAATTTTTATGAAAGAGTACAAATGTAGGGTGTATATTTTTTAAAACAGAGTAAAAAAAGGGTGTTCATTTTTATAACAGGGTAAAATTAGAGGGTGTATTTTTTTGTAACAGTACAAATAGAGAGTGTATTTTTTTAAAACAGAGTAGAAATAGAGGTTATATATATTTTACAACAGAGTAGAAATGGAGGGTGTTTATGTTTTATAACAGAGTACAAATAGAGGGTGAATATTTGTTGTAACAGTCTAGGAATAGAGGATGTATGTATATTATAACAGAGTACAAATATAGGGTGTATATTTTTGATAACAATAGAAATCAAGGAAGTATATATTCTATAACACGGTAAAAACAGAGGCTGTATATTTTTCATAACAGAGTACAATTAGAGGGTGTATGTTTTTTAATGCAGAGAAAAATGGAGGGTGTATATTTTGTTTATCAGATTACAAATAGAGGGTGTATATTTTTCATAACAGTAGAAATATATGGTGTATATATATTTTAACAGAGTACAAATTGTGGGTGTATATTTTTATAACAGTACAAATCGAGGATGTGTAGTTTGTATAATGGAGTAGAAACAGAGGGTGTATTTTTTTATAACAGTGTAAAAATAGAGGGTGTATTTTTTTAAAACAGTAAAAATAGATGGTGTATATTTTTCAATAACAGAGTACAAATACAGGGTATATGTTTTTAATAACAGAGTAGAAATAGAGGGCGTATATATTTTATAACAGAGTACAAGTAGATGGTGTATATATATATATTTTTTATTTTTTGAGACAGAGTTTCGCTGTTGTTACCCAGGCTGGAGTGCAATGGCGCGATTTCGGCTCACTGCAACCTCCACCTCCTGGGTTCAAGCAATTCTCCTGCCTCAGCCTCCCGAGTAACTGGGACTACAGGCACGTGCCACCATGCCCAGCTAATTTTTGTATTTTTAGTAGAGACGGGGTTTCACCATGTTGACCAGGATGGTCTTGATCTCTTGACCTCGTGATCCACCCGTCTCGGCCTCCCAAAGTGCTGGGATTACAGGCGTGAGCCACCGCGCCCGGCCAATGGTGTATATTTTTTAAAACAGAGTACGAACACAGGGTGTGCATTTTTTATATCAGGTTAGAAATATATGGTGTATATTATTTATAAGAGAGTAGAATTAGTGTATATATTTTATAACAGAGTCCATTAGAGGGGGAAAATTTTTTATAACAGGCAAATGTGTGTATATTCTTTATAACAAAGTAAAAATAGAGGATGTACATTTTTAATAACAGACTAGAAATAGAGGATGTATATTTTTTTAAATAGAGGACAATTACAAGGGGTATATTTTTTATAACAGAGTAAAAAGAGAGGGTGTATATTTTTTATTACAGAGTACAAACAGAGGGTGTACATTTTTTATAAGAGAGTAAAAATAGAAGGTGTATATTTTTTGTTACAGTGTAGAAATAGAGGGTGGATATTTTTAATAACAAAGTAAAATTGAGGGTTTATTTTTTTGTAACAGAGTACATATAGAGGGTGTATATATTTTATAACACAGTAAAATAGATTCTGTATATATTTTATAATAGAGTAGAAATACAGGGTGTATATTTTTAATAATAGACTATTTTGTGAGTGTGTGTATTTTGTATAACAGTAAAAATAGAGGGATTATATTTTGTATAACAGTAGAAATGGATGGTGTATATTAATAACAGAGTACAATTACAGGGTGTATACATTTCATAACAGAGTGCAAATAGAGGGTGTAAGTTTTTTATAACAGAGTACAAATCGAAGGAGCATACTTTTTATAAGAGAGTAAAATTAGAGTTTGTATATTTTTATAACAGAGTAAAAATAGAGGGTGTATATTTTTTAATACAGAGTAGATATAGAGGATGTGTATGTTTTATAACAGAGTAAAAAGAGAGGGCATATATTTTTTATAACAGTAGAAATAGAGGATGTATATTTTTTATAATACAGTACAACTACAGGGTGTATTTATAACAGAGTACAAATACAGGGTGTATATTTTTTATAACAGAGTACAATTCGAGGTAGTATATTTTTATAACAGGGTACAACTAGCAGGTGTATTTTTTTGATAACAGAGTAGAAATAGAGGGTGGATATTTTTTATAAGAGTACAAATGGAGGGTGTATATGTTTTATAACAGGATAGAAATAGAGGATGTATATTATGTATTGCAGAGTAGAAATAGATTGTGTATATATTTTATAACAGTGCATTACAGAAGGTATGTTTGTTATAACAGAGTAATATGTGAGTGTGTATATTTTTTATAACATAGTACAAAAAAGAGGGTGTATATTTCTTATAATACAGTAGAAAGAGGTTGTATATTTTTTATGACAGAGAAGAAATAGAGGATGCATATTTTTGATGATAGAGTAAAACTACAGGGTGTATACTTTTAACAGCAGAGTAAAAATAGAGGGTGTATATTTTTTATAAAAGAGTAAATATCAAGGGAGTATATTACTTATAACAGTACAAATAGAGGGTGTGTATTTTCTATAAGATAGTAGAAACAGAGGGTGTATATTTTTTATATCAGAGTAGAAATAGTGGGAGTATATATTTTATAACAGAATACAAACAGAAGGTGTATATTTATTATAACAGATACAAATGGAGGATGTGTTTTTATAACAGGGTAGAAAATAGAGGATGTATATTATTTATAACAGAGTAGAATTAGAGGGTGTATATATATTATAACAGTCCATTAAAGGTGGTATATTTTTTATAACAGTCTACTTTGTGAGTGTGTATTTTTTTATAACATAGGACAAATAGAGGGTGTACATTCTTTCTTGCAGAGTAGAAATAAAGGATGTATATTTTTTACAGTAGAGTAAAACTACACGGTGTATATTTTTTATAACAGAGTGAAATTAGAGATTGTATATTTTTTATAACAGATTACAAATCCAGGGTATATATTTTTAACAATTGAGTACAAATAGCGGGTGTATATTTTTTATAACAGAGTAAAAATAGATGGAGTGTAATTTTTATTATGGAAGAGAAATAGAGGGTGTGTATTTTTTATAAAAGAGTACAAATAGAGGGTGTATATTTTTTATAACAGTAAAAATAGAGGGAGCAAACTTTTATTACAGAGCAGAAATAGAAGGTGTATATTTTCTACAACATAGTACAAATGGAAGGTTTATATTTTTTTCTAGCAGAGTAGTAATAGAGGATTTATATTTTTTATAATAGAGTAAAACTGCAAGATTTATATTTTTTATAACAGAGTACAATTAGAGATTGTATATTTTTATAACAGAGTACAAATAAAGGGTATATATTTTTTATAATAGAGTACAAAGAGTGGGTGCATATTATAACAGTAAAAATAGAGAGTTTATAATTTTTATTGCAAAAAAGAAATTGAGTTGGTATATTTTTTATAACAGAGTACAAATAGAGGGTGTATATTTTTTATAACAAGCTACTTTGTGAGTGTGTGTATTTTGTATAACAGAGTAAAATTAGAACATGTATATTTTTATAAGAGTACATATGGAGGTTGTACATTTTCTAAAACAGAGTAAAACTAGAGGGTGTATATTTTTTTATAACAGGCTACTTTGTGAGTGGACACAGGGAAGGGAGCGACAGCGGGGGGTGGGGAGTTGGGGAGGGATAGCATGGAGAGAAATACCAGATATAGGTGATGGGGAGGAAGGCAGCAAATCACACTGCCATGTGTGTACCTATGTAACAGTCTTGCATGTTCTTCACATGTACCCCCAAACCTAAAATGCAATAAAAAGTATATATATTTTTAAAAATACACAATAAAAATAGAGGGTATATATTTTTTCTATGACAGAGAAGTAATAGAGGATGCATATTTTTTATGATAGAGTAAATCTACAGGGTGTATATTTTTAACAGCAGGGTAAAAATACAGTGTGTATATTTTTTATAACAGAGTAAATATTGAGGCAGTATATTATTTATAACAGATTACAAATAGAGGGTGTGTATATTTTATAACAGAGTAGAAACAGAGGGTGTTTCTGTACTGTTTATAACAGAGTACAAATAGTAGTTGTATATTTTTTTTACAAAGATTAATTAGAGGCTGTATATTTTTTATAACCGAGTACAAATTGAGAGTGCATATTTTTTATAACAGATTATAAATAGAGTGTGTATATTTTTTATAACAGGGTACAAAGCGAAGAAGTATATTTTGTTTAACAGATTACAAATAGAAGGTGTATATTTTTTATAATAGAGTCAAGATAAACTGTGTATATATTTTATAACACTATTTTTTGAGTCTGTGTATTTTAAATATGAGTGTACAAATAGAAGGTGTATATTTTGTATAACATAGTAAAAATATAGGGTGCATAATTTTTATAGCAGAGTACAAATAGAGGGTGTATATTTTTTAAAACTGAGTAAATATAGAGGGTGAATATTTCTTAGAGTATAATTAGACCTTATATATATTTTATGACAGAGTACAAATAGAGATTGTGTATTTTTTATAAAAGAGTAAAAATAGAGGGTGCATTTATTTTATAACAGAGTACAAATAGAGGGTACATATTTTTATAATAGACTATTTTGTGAGTATGTGTATTTTAAATAACAGAGTACAAGTAGAGGGTGTATTTTTTTATAACAGAGTAAAAATAGATGTTTTATATTTTTTATAACACAGTATAAATAGAGGGTATATGTTTTTTATAACACAGTAAAAACAAAGGGTGTATAAGTTTTATAACAGAGTTCATATAGAGGGAGTATATTTTGTACAACAGAGTACAAATAGAGGGTGTATGTTGTTTGTAAGAGTGTAAAAATAGAGAGTGTGTATTTATTATATCACAGTATAATTAGAGGTTGTATTTTTTTATAACAGAGTAGAAATAGAGGGTGTATATTTTTTATAACAAAGTAGAAATAGAGGGTATATATATTTTATAACAGAGTACAAATAAAGGGTGTGTATTTTTTATAACAGAGTACAAATCGAGGAAGCATACTTTGTATAACAGAGTAGACGTAGAGGGTGTATATATTTTATAACAGTGTAAAAAAAGAGGGTTTATATTTTTTAAAACAGTACATATAGAGGGTATATATTTTTTATGACAGATTAGACATAGAGGGTGTATATCTTTTATAATAGAGTAAAAATTGAGTGTGTATATTTTTTATAACAGAGTAGAAATAGAAGGTTTATATATTTTGTAAGAGAACAAACAGAGGGTGTATATTTTTTATAAGAGTACAAATTGACGGTGCATATTTTGTATAACAGGGTAGAAAATCAGGGTATATATTATTTATAAAAGAGTAGAATTGGAGGGTGTATATATTTTATAACAGAGTCCATTAAGAGGGGAATACTTGTTATAACAGTCTAGTTTGTGAGTGTGTATATTTTTTATAACAGAGGACAAATAGAGTGTGTATATTTTTTATAACAGAGAAGAAATTGATGATATATATATTTTATAATAGAGTACAACTACAGTGTGTATATATTTTATAATAGACTACAAATAGTGGTTGTATATTTTTTAAAACAGAGTACAAACAGAGGAAATACATTTTGTATAAGAGAATAAAAATAGATGGTGTATTATTTTTTATAACAGAGTACAAATATTGTATATTTTTAAAAACAGAGTAAAAATAGAGCGTGTATATTTCTTAGCGTAAAAATAGAGGGTGTATGTTTTTTATAACAAAGTACAAATAGAGGTTGTATATTTTATATAACCGAGTAGAAATGGAGAGTGCATATTTTTTATAACACAGTAGAAACAGAGGGTGTATATATTTTATAACAGAGTACAAATAAAGCATGTATTTTTTTTAACAGAGTACAAATCAAGGAAGTATATTTTGTATAACAGATTAAAAATACAGGGTGTATACTTTTTAAAACAGTAGAAATAGAGAGTGTATGATTTTTAAAACAGAGTACAAATAGAAGGTTTATATTTTTTATACAAGACTATTTTGTGAGTGTGTGTATTTTAAATAATGGGGTACAAATAGAGGGTGTATATATTTTATAACAGAGTAAAAATAAAGGGTGTATATTTTTCATAACAGAGCAAAAATTGAGGGTGTATATTTTTCATAACAGAGCAACACTGGAGAGTGTATATATTTTATTACAGAGTAGAGATAGTCGGTGTGTTTTTTTTAATAGAGTACAAATAGAGGGTGTATATATTTTACAAGAGAGTAAAAATAGAGGTTACATATTTTGTATAACAGACTATTTTGTGAGTGTGTGTAATTTGTATAGCAGAGTAAAAATAGAGGTTGTATATTTTTTATAACAGAGTAGAAATAGAAGTTGTATATTTTTTTAAACAGAATAGAATTAGAGGGTGTATATATTTTATAACAGAGTACCTTATAGGGGGATTATTTTTTATAGCAGACTATTTTGTGAGTGTGTATATTTTTTATAATAGAGTACAAATAGAGGTCGTACATTTTTTATAACAGAGTAGAAATGGAGGATGTATATTTTTTATAATAGAGTACAACTACAGGGTGTATATTTTTTATAACAGAGTACAAATAGAACGTGTATATTTTTTATGACAGAGTACAAATCGAAGGAGTACATTTTTTATAACACAGGACAAATAGAGGGTTTATAATTTTTATAACAGAGTAAAAATAGATGGTGTATAATTTTATAACAGAATATAAATAGAGGGTGTATGTATTTTATAACAGAATACAATTAGAATGGTTATATTTTTTATGACAGACTATTTTGTGAGTCTGTATATTTGTTATAACAGAGTACAAATAGAGGGATTATATTTGTTACAACTGATTATTTTGTAATTGTGCATATTTTATATAACAGAGTTTAAATAGAGGGTGTTTATTTTCTATAACAGAGTACAAATTGAGAATGTATATTTTTTATACAAGAGTACAAATAGGGGGTGTATTTTTTTATAGTAGCCACAAAACAGAGGGTGTATATTTTTTATAGCAGAGTAAAAATAGAGTGTGTATATTTTTATAACAGTAAAACTAGTGAGAATTTTTTATAACAGAGTAAAATAATTGGTGTATAATTTTAATACAGAGTACAAATAGAGGGTGCATATTTTTTATAACAGAGTACAAATAGAGTGTGTATATATTTTATAACATAGAACAAATAGAGGGCATATATATTTAATAACAGAATAGAAGTAGAGGTGTTATATTTTTAATTACAGACTATTTTCTGAGTGTGTATATATTTTATAACAGGGTAAAAATGGAGGGTGTTTATTTTTCATAACAGCAAAAATAGAGTGTGTATATTTTTTATAACACTGTAAATATAGAGGGTGTATATCTTTTGTGAAAGAGTACAAATAGGTGGTACATAATTTTTTATAACAGTAAAAATAGAGGGTGTACATTTTTTTTAACAGAGTACTAAAAAGAGGGTGTATGTATTTTATAACACAGTACAAATACAGGGGGTTTATTTTTTATAACACATTAGCATAGATGGTGTATATTAATTTATAACAGACTGTTTCATGAGTGTGTATATTTTTTATAACAGAGTAAATATAAGGGTATATATATATTTTATAATATAGTAAACACAGAAGGAGCATGTTTTCTATAACAGTACAAATAGAGGGTGTATGTTTTTTATAACAAAGTACAAATAGAGGGTTTATATTTTTTGTAACAGACTACTCTATATGTGTGTGTTTCTTTTTGCAGAGTAAAAATAGTGGGTGTGTACTTTTATAACAAAGTACACATAGAAGGTGTATATTTTTTATGACAGAATACAAATAGAGGGCGTATATATTTTATAACAATGTACAGATAGAGAATGTATATTTTTTATAACAGACTGTTTATTGTGTATATTTTATATAAGAGAGTAAAATTAGAGGATGTATATTTTTTATTACAGGGTACACTTAGATTGTGCATATTTTTTATAACAGAGTACAAATAGAGGATATATATATTTTATGACAGACTTTTTTTGTGTGTATATTTTTTATAACAGAGTATAAATAGAGAGTACATACTTATATAGCGTAGTACAAATGGAGGGCATAAATTTTTTATAACAGAGTACATGTAGAGGGTATGTATTTTTTAAAACAGCAAAAATTAAAGGTGTATATTTATAAAACAGTAAAAATAGAGCGTGTATATTTTGTATAAAAGTTTACAAATAGTAGTTGTATGCATTATATAACAAAGTACATATATAGGGTGTATATGTTTTATGACAGAGTACAAATAGAGGGTGTATATTTTATATAACACAGTACAAATAGATGGGGTGTATTTCTTATAACAGAGTAAAAATTAAGGGGGTATATTTTTTTAACAGAGTACAAATAGAGATTGTATACATTTTATGAAACAGTACAAATAGATGGTACATACTTTTTATAACAAACCATTTTTTGTTTATTGTATAACAGAGGAAAATAGGGGTGTATATATTTTATAACAGAGTAAAAATAGAGTGTGTATTTTTTGTAACAGTACAAATAGAGCGTTTATATTTTTTATAACAGTACAAATAGAGTGTATATTTTGTGTAACAGACTGTTGTTGTGTGTATTTTTTATAAAAGAGTAAAAATTGAGGGTGTATATTTTTTATAACAGTGTACAAATAGCCGGTTTATATATTTTATAACAGAGTAAAAATAGAGGGTTTATGTTTTTTCAAACATACTGTTGTGTGAGTGTGTATATTTTGTATAACAGAGTAAACTTAGAGGGTGTATATTTTTATGACAATATGTAAATAGTGGGTGTATATTTTTTATAACAGAGTACAAATAGAGGGATTGTATTTTTTTTATAACAGAGTACAAATACGAGGTTGTATGTTTTTTAAAACAGTGTACGTATAGAGGGTGCATATTTTTTATAACAGTAAAATTAGAGGGTATATATTTTTATAACAGACTATTTTTGAGTGTGAATATTTATTATAAAGGAGTATAGAGAATGTATATTAGTTCTAACAGAGTACTTATAGAGGGTATATATTTTTCATAACAGAGTAAAATTAGATGGTGTATAATTTTTATAACAGGGTACAAATAGAGGGGGTATATGTTTTGTAAAAGACTATTCTGTGGGTGTGTATATTTTTTCTAACAGAGTAAAAATAAAGGCTGTATATTTTTATAACAGAGAACACATAGAGGGTGTATATTTTTACAACAAAGTACAAATAGAGGGTGTATATTTTTTATAACAGACTGATTTTTAGTGCCTATATTTTTTATAACAGAGTAAAAATAGAGGTTGTATACTTTTAGAGCAAAGAACAAATAGAGGCTCTAAATTTTTTATAACAGGGTATAAACAGAGGGTATATGTTTTTTAAATCATTGTAAAAATAAAGGGTGTATATTTTTTATAACAATACAATAGAGGGTGTATATTTTTTTAACAGAGCATAAACAGTGGTTGTATATTTTTTATAACCGAGTACAAATAATGGTTGAATATTTTTTATAACCAATTACAAATAGAGGGTGTATATATTTTAAAAGAGAGTACAAATAGAAGGTGTATGTGTATTGAACAGAGTATGTTGTGAAAGTGTAAATTTTTTATTACAGTGTAAAAATACAGTGTATATTATTTAAAACAAAGTACAAATAGTGGGTGCATATTTTATATAACAGAGTATGAATAGAGAATGTATATTAGTTATAACATCTTATATGTAGAGGGTGTATATTTTTTATAACAGAATAAAATTAGAAGGAATATATTTTTTATAACGGTACAAATAGAGGGGTTACATTTTTTTGTAACAGACTATTCTGTGGGCATGTATATTTTTTTCTAACAGAGTAAAAATAGAGAGTGTATATTTTTTACAACAGAAAACACGTAAAGGGTCTGTATGTTTTATGAGAGAATGCAAATTGAGGTTGTATAATTTTTATATCAACCTACAAATAGAGAGTGTATATTTTTTATAATAGAAATATAGAGGGTGTATACTTATATAGCATAGTACAAATACAGGGTGTAAATTTTTTATAACAGAGTACAAATAATGGGTATATATATTTAAAAACAGAATACAAATAAAAAACAGCATGGTACTGGTACAAAAACAGAGATATAGACCAATGGAACAGAACAGAGGCCTCTGAGGCAACACAACGCATCTACAACCATCTGATCTTTGACAAACCTGACAAAAACAAGCAATGTGGAAGTGAGTCCTTGTTTAATAAATGTTGTGGGAAAACTGGCTAGCCGTGTGCAGAAAGCAGAAACTGGACCCCTTCCTGACACCTTACACTAAAATTAACTTCAGATAGATTAAAGACTTAAACATAAGACCTAACACCATAAAAACCTCAGAAGAAAATCTACACAAAACCATTCAGGACATAGGCATAGGCAAGGACTTCATGACCAAAACACCAAAAGGGTATATATTTTTATAACAGAGTACAAATACACGGTGTACGTTTTTTATAACAGAGTACAAATAGAGGGTGTATACATTTTAAAACAGAGTACAAATAGAGGGTGTATATTTCTTATAACAGAGTACAAATAGAGGGCGTATATTTTTTGTAACAGACTATTCTGTGAGTATGTATATTTTTTCAAATAGAGTAAAAATAAAGGGTGTATATTTTTTATAACAGGGTACACATAGAGGGTTATATTTTTTATGATAGAATACAAATAGGGGTGTATATTTTTTATAACAAAGTAAAAATAGAGGGTTTATATTTTTAAAAAAGACTATTGTGTGAGTGCATATATTTATTATAAAAGAGTAAAATTTGAGGGTGTATATTTTTTATAACAGAGTAAAAATAGGGGGTGTGTTTTTTTATAACTGAGTACAAATAGAGGATGTATTTTTTATAACAGAGTAAAAAAACGGGGATGTATATGTTTTATGACAAAATAAAAATGGAGGCTGTAAATATTTTTTAACAGAGTACAAATAGTGGGGGTATTTTTTTTAACAGAGTACAAATAAAAGGTGTATGTTTTTTATAACAGAGTACAAATTGAGGGTGTATATTATTTATTACAGAGTACAATAGAGGGTGTATATTAATTATAACAGAGCATAAATAGATGTATATTTTTTATAACAGAGTACACATACAGGTTGAATATATTTTATAACAGATTATGAAAAGAGGGTGTATATTTATTATAGCAGAGTACGAATAGTCTGTATGCCTTTATAACATCATACAAATAGAGCATGTATATTTTTCATACTAGAGTAACACTAGAGGGGGTATATATATTATGACAGAGTATAAATAGATTGCGTATGTTTTTTGTAAGAGACTATTATGTGATTGTATATATTTTTTACAACAGAGTAGAAAGAGAGGGTGTACAATTTTTATAACAGAGTTCAAAGGGAGGAGGTATATTATTTATAACACAGTAATAATAGAGGGTGTATATTTTTAATAACAGACTGTTATTCAAAATATACACACTCACAAAACAGACAAAAATGGAGGGTGTTTATATTTTATAACAGAGTGAAAGTAGACGGTGTATATTTTTATAACACAGTAGAAATAGAGGGTGTATATTTTTTATAAGAGAGTACAAAAACAAGGTTGTATATTTTTTATAACAGGGTAAATATAGAGGGTGCATATTTTTCATACCAGGGTACAAATAGAGGGTATATATTTTTTATAACAGACTATTATGTGAATGTGTATATTTATTACAACAGAGTATAAATAGAGAGTGTAAATTAGTTATAACAGAGTACATACAGAGGGGGGATAGTTTTTATAACAGAATATGATTAGCAGGTTTATATTTTTTATAACAGGCTAAAATAGTCGAGGTATATTTTTGGTAACAGATTATTCTGTGGGTGTATATATTTTTTCTAATAGAGTAAAAATAGAGGTTGTATATTTTTAATAACACTGTACACATAGAGTGTGTATATTTATTATAACAGAATACAAATAGAGGGTGTATATATATTTTAACAGAGTATAAATAGATGGGGTGTATTTTTTATAACAGAGTGCAATAGAGGGTGTATATATTTTATAACACAGTACAAACAGAAGGTGTATATATTTTATCTGAGAGTACAATATAGGGTTTATATTTTTGGTAAAAGACAATTTGGTGAATTGTATATTTTGTATAACAGAGTACAAATTGATGGTGTATATATTTATAACAGAGTACATATAGAGGGTGCTTATTTTTCATAAAAGACTATTTTTTGAGTGTGTATATCTTTTCTAACAGAACAAACAGAGGTGAATATGTTTTATAACAGAGTACAAATAGAGTATTTATATTTTTCTAAATGACTATTTTGTGGGTGTGTATATTTTTTATGTCAGAGTACAAATAGACGGTGTATATAATTTATTACACTGTACAAATGGGGGGTTTATGTTTTTTATAACAGAGTACAAATAAAGGGTGTATATATTTATAACAGTACAAATAGTGGGTGTATATTTTTATAACAGAATAAAAATAAAGGGTGTATATTTTTATAGCAGAGTAAAAAGGGAGGGTGTATATTATTTATAACAGTAAAAATAGAGGATTTATATTTGTTATAAAGGTCTATGTTGTGAGTGTGTATATTTTTTGTAACAGATTATAAATACAGGGTGTTCATTTTTTTATAACAGAGTACAATAGAGGGAGTATATAATTTATTACACAGTACAAATAGAGGGTGTATATACTTTATAACAGAGTACAGTATACGGTTTATACTTTTTGCAAAATACTTTATTGTGAGTGTGTATATTTTTTATAACAGTATAAATTGTGATTGTTTAATTTTTATAATAGTGTGCAAATAGAGTGTATATTTCTATATGAGTACAAATAGTGTATTTTTTATAACAGTAAAAATAGAGCATGTGCATATTTTATAGTAGTGTGCCTTGAGAATGTGTATATATTTTATTACAGAGTACAAATAGAGGGGTTTTTTTTTTGTAAAAGTCAAATTTGTGACTGAGTATATTTTTTATAACAAAGTGAAAATTGTGGGTATTTCTTATAATAGAATGCAATTAGAGGGTGTATATTTTCTATAACACAGTACAAACAGAGGGTGTATATTTTTTATTACAGAGCAAAAAGAGAGTGCATATATTTTTTATAAAAAATTTGTTACTGTGTATATGTTGTATAACCAAGTACAAACAGAGTTGTATATATTTTTTATAACACAGTACAAATAGAGGGTGTATATTTTTTATAAAGATACTATGCAAATTTGTATATTTTTATAACAGTACAAGTAGATGGTATATATGTTTTAAAACATAGTACAAATAGAGGGTGTATTATTTCATAACAGAGTAAAAATAGAGGGTTTATATTTTTAATAAAAGACTATTTTGTGAGTATGTATATATTTTATAACAGAGTACTAATAGAATGTTCACATTTTTTATAACAGTTCAAATAGATTATGTATATTTTTATAACAGTTCAAATAGATTGTGTATATTTTTTATAATAGTACAAATAGAGAGTTTATATATTTTATAAAAGACTATTGCATGAGTATGTATGCTTTTTATAACAGAGTACAAATGGTGTGCATTTTTTATAACAGAGTACAATAGAGGGTGTATATTTTTTATAACAGTGTATAAATTGAGGGTTTATAAGTTTTATAACAGTGTACATATACAGGGTGTTTATATTTTCTAAGAGAGTAGAAATAGAGGGTTTATATTTTCTGTAAAAGTCTATTTTTTAAATTTGTATGTTTTTCATAGTAAAAATTGTGGAAGTATATTTTTTATAAAAGAGAAAAATTATAGGGTGTATATATTCTATAACAGTACAAATTGAGGGTGTATATTTTTTATAACAGAGTATAGATAGAGTGCTTATACTTTTAATAAAAGACAATTTTGTTAGTGTGTATATTTCATATAACAGAGTACAAACAGAGGGTGTATATTTTTGTAGCAGACTACAAATGGAGCGTTTATATTATTTATAAAAGACTATATTGTAAGTGGGTATATTTTGAATAACAGGGTACAAATTGAGGGTGTATATTTTCTATAACAGTACAATTAGAGGATTCATGTTTTTATAAAGATATTTTGGAAGTGTGTATATTTTTATAACAGAGTAAAATAGAGGGTTTATATTTTTTATAACAGTAAAAATAGAGGGTGTATATTTTTTTATAACAATACAAATAGAGGGTATGTATGTTTTATAACAGAGTACAAATATAGGGTTCATGTGAGTGTGTATATTTCTTGTAACAGAGTACAGATAGAGGGTGTATATTTTTTATAACAGGGTGCAAATATGATTGTTCGTTTTTTATAACATTGTTAAAATAGAGGCTGTATATTTCTTATAACAGAGTACAAGAGAGGGTGGATATTTTTTATAACAGACTACAAATAGGGGGGTTATATTTTTTATATGAGACTATTTTGTGAGTGTATTTATTTTTCATAACAGAATACAAAGAGAGGGTGTATATTTTTTAAAACAGAATACAAATAGAAATTAACACAGAAAATCCACAGTTGATTGACAAGAATGAGAATCAGTTCTAAAGAATTAAAATATAACCGAATCGGGAGACTGATCCAAGATGGCTGATTAGGAGCAGCTGAGGATTGCAGCGCCCAGTGAAAGCGTGGAGGGTGAGTGGACGCCACATTCCCAGACGGATTTTTATTGCCCACAGACCAGGAGATTCCCAGGGGGAGGAGCCCCACGGGTCGCCAGCGCACCTGGTTTGGCCGGCGCGGCTGGTTTGGCCGGCGCAGCTGTTTTCGCCTGCTCGGCTGTGTTTGCCTGCGAGGCCATTTTCGCTGCCGCCGTTTGGAGCGGCGCCCCGGCGCAGCAGTTCCCAATACAAAAGACGTGGGTCCAGGTGCCATTTTAGCTGGCAATTGGAGCTCCGGGAAGGCAGAGCCGCCCATTCATTTGATTAAAAAAGGGGACTGAAACAGACAGCCAGGCCAGGAGACTTCCCAGGTAAAAAAACGCCAGCACCCGCGGTTTCAGCCGGCGCAGTGGGTCACCGCAGGGGAAATCATACAGATCCCGGCGCCTTGTCAACAGGCGGCTGGAACACCTGGGAGA